>MVJL01006272.1:0-111386 GCA_002156465.1 Macrocentrus cingulum | reverse complement strand
AAAAAAAAAAAAAAAAAACACAAAGAATGCAGTATTTTCAACTATAAAAAAAAAAAAATTTCTCGACAAAATATCATGAAAAAATAAAATAAAAATAATTCGTTTTGTTAGCTTAAAACACTTTTGCCGGCAAATATTTTTCCCTGAATCGAATACTTGAAGAAGAACAATCGTGCGAATTCCCCCATGGAAATCCCTCGGGAAAGTGTATACTTGTCAGAGACAAAATAAATAGAATTTTTCTTTATTTCTCCAATGAGAAATGAGAGGTGACAAGAGATCCGTGGCGAGGACAGTGCCTCGAGGATAATCGATGGAAAGGATTCGACGCCTTATATTCTTCGTTGTGTGTTCCACCATACCATCTCTCTCTCTCTCTCTCTTGCATTCAATGCACACACCAAACAGTTTGTCCTCAATAACTTTGTACCCACGCGCGTTTACAATATATTTCAAATGTCCAACAAAGTACACAGACAGACAGACAGTACGACATATATACAGACTGTATACAACACTCGCGTCGCCCAAGAGACAAATGAAAAAATATTCCAGGGATTACAGTAGTGAATGCTCGTATTAATCGGCTTGCGTCCGTTTGTATTTTAACTTAGCAAAAAAGTAAAAAAAATAAATATAAATAATATAAATAAAATAAAACCAAAATAAAATAAAATGCTGTCCAACGATCTACAATTTTTTTTTTTGTGTGTGCAACGATATATATAAATTTCTCGATGGTCCGGAACCAACGAATCCGTTTTTTTTTTTGTGTGTGCAACGATATATATAAATTTCTCGATGGTCCGGAACCAACGAATCCGGACTTTGTCACGTTCGATGAATAAAAAAAAAATTCATTCCCCCTCTCCCCTTCTCTACCGGCTCAAGCCTCAATAAACAAACAAAAAAAGCGATACTTTTGCACTCACTCGATCCACAACGAAAAATTACATCGAATATTTATTAAAAATTTCCCCGCATGCTCTTGTAAATTCAATATTTTTCTCAATTTCATATTTTTTACCCCTCATGTTTATTTGGGATTTAATATTTTAATAGGATGAAAAATATATTATAAATGTGTGTACAAAACCAAAAGTGAACAAAATATATATGAGCATTTTTCAGGGAAACACAGATATATCGAAAAATAAAATATATCACCAAAATAAAAGCAAGAATTTTCAATTTGAAATATTGTTTTTTTTCCACTTGACATGATTAAATTATTTATTTTATAACACGGAAATACTTTATTTAATATATGTCAAAAGAATGGGTCAATGCATATCGAAGTATTAAATTACAATTTTCCATTGTAAACTAAAATTTCAAATTAATCAAGAGTTTCAATATAAACTTTGGCAATCAGCCTTTCGATTACTTGTTTTTTTTTTTTTTGTGAAGTTAAATAAACACTGAAAATTTCCAATATTTCAAAATCAATTTCCTTACAAACAGAATCAATAGAAAAACACGTCACCATAACTAAACATCGAATGAACCAATTAAATTTGCTCAAATAGAAAAAAATCAAATCAAAATTCTCTAGAAAAAATTTTTCCTCGCGTTTAAAACCCTTAAACTCTATTGTTCCAACGAAAACAACTAAATCACACCTTCAAAAAAAAAATCTGAGATAGTGATAATGTGCTGTCGGAAATGGCGCGGCGAGCAATTAAATTTGATTGAACACACACGCACACACATAGCTTATTTTACAACTGGTTTAAGCGATAAGTTGGAAAGATAGAGCAGACAAGCAAATACCAGGAGGTATATCCAGAAAATAGGTTTATAGGAAAACTCGGCAGCTGCAAGTATTTGACACGATCAGTGTTAGAAGTACAACAACGATCGCTGTAGTTTATACGAGCAATAAAATAAGTTTAACAGTACCGTCGCCTCTTTTTCCACGCAATATACACACACTGTATACCATCCGACATATGTGTAGCCGCGTATGTACATATATTTATATCTGACTCTGAGTGTGTCGCAGTTAAGGGCTGCACTGGCACAAGAAGAGGCGCCCACTATACACTGCTGCCAGAGTCTATATAAAAGAGACGAAAAGGAGGCAAGCATCGCACCTGGATACTTTTACGGTCTAATCGATATGGCAACTACACAGTAATTGAATCGGTTCGCAGAAGCCAGACGTAAATGATAAAGCTCGTAAAAATCTTTGCTCGTATACAGTGTTGTTATATACTAGTTGTGGAAAAAGCCCTCTATTTTCTTACCTTTATATACACATATATACAGACAACAGCCGACTAAACGACGAAAGAGCTACTATTTTTCAAGGCATTTCATGTCAAAGATAAAGACACAGCGAGTGACAGAGAAAAGCGAAAAAGACAGTCATTGGCATAAACTCGACAATTTTCTACATAGTCGACAAATTGCTTTTTAAATTATGCACATAAAAAATATTAAAAAAATACGTATACACCAAATATATACTGGCATATAACAATTCGTCTTTCTTCGCTCGCCCGCGCGCACGATATTTCTTTTCCTTCAATCACGAGTCACCGAGAAGAAAGGCAAAAAAAAAAAAGAAAGAGAAAAAAAATCAAATGGCAGAGACAGAAAAGTGGCGAAACGAAACGAGCGATCGACAGTTCCGACATTCCATTATTTTGCTAAAAAAGAAAGAGAAAAAAAATCAAATGGCAGAGACAGAAAAGTGGCGAAACGAAACGAGCGATCGACAGTTCCGACATTCCATTATTTTGCCCCAAAGTAACCGGGCAAAATCGTTATCGAGAGCAAGCGCGAGAGAGAGAGAGAGAGACAGGGGAATATCCACTTAGCGGTGAATCGACTGCTTCTACTGCCCCTGAGCAAGCGCGAGAGAGAGAGAGAGAGACAGGGGAATATCCACTTAGCGGTGAATCGACTGCTTCTACTGCCCCCCCCCCCCACTTCTACTACACCTCACCAACTTTTGCTTTTTTTTCTTGCACTAGTGGAAAAAAAGAATTACCATTCCGCTCGATGGGGCACATAACTCGTCGATAGAGTGGTGGTACCCCCTCCCCCATCGACCCCACCCGACATACACCCCATTCGGAAATGTACGAACAATATATCCGCAGTAAATAAAACCTTAGGGGTGGTTATATCCCAGCAGAACGACAGGAAAAGTGAATTATTGAAAGTTGATTTTTTTTTCGGACACCGGAAAAAAAAACAATTGGTTGAATTAATAGTAATAATTTTTTTTTACTGATACCACCCCACCTAGCCCTTTGCAGAAGGATATAGAAAGCACAGAAAAAATTATTTACTAATTCTTTACAGTCCAATCGGGTAAAATTTTGAAAATTTTTCAGATTTTTTTTTATACACAAATGCGAACTAGAGTTCTAATGTCATTTTACACCTTTATTTTTCTATATAATAAAGATAAACTATAAACCAAGTGAAATTTTTTTATGATGAATACATATACATCATAAAAACACGTCATTTTGTAATATTCTTTCGCAATGTATAGAGCAATAAAAAAAATCCGGGTAATTAAACCGCAACTCAGGATGTTTAAATAGACTGAAAGAGAGACCGTCAAAGAGAACATCAATGAGAAAATGCAAAAGAGCAGACACTGTCCATATACATTTTTTCTCTCGTCTCGTGTCTTTACTACGCGCCACGTGCACATCTGCTCACGTATCCAACACAAAAGATGATGTATATCATCGAGGTTTCAAAAGCCTCAAAAAAACAATACCTTTTCCAACTCATAAACTACGAGAAAATAAAAAAAATTTTTCCCAACACAAAAAAAAAACAACAACAAAACTAAACCTCAGTATATATTTTTCAATTTTTTTTCGTTCAATAAAACCCGAGCTATAAATTTTTTTTTGCGACTGACAGAAAATAATCGTTTGTATTTATCATCTTCCAAGAAACATACCCGGCAACTAATGAGATAATTACTCGCAATTTCAAAAGACAAAGGCCACCCTCGACGCGAGCGACGCGACTGCAAAGATCTCTTTTTTGTTTTTTTTTTACTCTCAACTTCTGGCGCTTCTTTCCTCGTCTTCTTTAGTTGTTGGATCGAGAGAACGTCTAGCTAACTCGGTTACACGCCTATCAGACTAATCGTCAGACTCTACTTCACAGGATCGTTTCTCTCTTTGGCTCATTCTCTGACGCGTTATATACGAGTCGTCGTCGTAGGCAGTGTGCGCACGCGAGAGAGGCGCACAAAGGGTTTCAGCCGCGAAGTAGCCTGCCAATGGGACGTCAATCTGACGAGATTTATAGCATGCTATATAACGGAACGACGTATTGTACCGATATATTGAGATATCCCCCCTTCGTGTCCCGCATATTTACCCTCTCTTTTTTCCCGTATATAAATAATGAATGTTGCTCTCAATGGATAAACACACGCGACTTTACGACGCATCCCATACAACACGCGTGAGAAAATTTCTTTTATGTATGCGATGACTAGTCAAGTTACGTCGAATCCACTTAATCCAAATCAAACATATTTAGATTGATTAATAGCTCGGCATTATTATTTTAGACAGTTGGATAATCCTAGGTAAATAGATTATAGCTTTTAGTCTATTGATTTATGATATTTTAAACGTCGCTATTATTGTCATATTTATGTGCCTATAATCCATTAGAATGTCATGATATTTTTATAATATACTCAAACATTAACCGATTTTAATTAATGAATAAAACTCATTTATTCAAATTATCTGTCAATATATCTGTGAATTTAAGAAAAAAATTCATTTTTCTGTCATCTTTCATTTCATTTTTCAAGTTATCTCTCTTTTGGATGAGGTCGTCCGATTAAAAGGATGTTCTCAGCGTGTTAAACAGATGAAAATACACCGAATGACGTATAGAAATCGATTATAATATCTTCTCATTAAAAGGAGCGTTATAAAGTCAAAATCCAGCGAATAAAACCATTTTCTCAAGGTAGCCATGTAATATAGTGTTAAATGTTCTACTTAGGGTTGATATTTATTTTCTCCAGTCAGTGTATAGAGTTAAGAAAATACCCCAGAAAATCTACAACCCCCTCGCGTCGTTTTAAAAACTATTGCACACCCTCTAAACCCCAAATTCACGAGAAATAGAATTTTTTTTTTTTTGGATTTTTCTAGATTTAATATATAGTTTGTTTAAAAAATGACAAAATATGTGGTATGAAATAAAATGATAATATATATAACAGAGCCTTATATTCACCCTATACACTTCACCTCATATTATTCGAGTTGAAGCCGAACAAAGCATTCGCGAGAAATCAATTACGTTGGAAATTCACTGGTGGAAATTAGCATTTTCGTTGTCTGTCCATCATCTCAGAGAGTCGTCTCTCATTTCCACATGGATCGGTCGAAAGCAGCGAGCGAGCCGGCGGCTGCTCGCGCGCGCAAGACGTACATGCACATATACATTAAACATGTACATCATACCTGTGCACCTAGATATAGATATACACATATATTCATGACAGAGACACAGAGATAGATATAGTTGGGAGGTGGGGCTGGAACAAAAGGAGAGAGAGAGTATGATATTAGCGATTCCGTCGACGTCCCGACGGCCCTTGTGCCCCTCGTACACCGCACAACCATATCCCAGCTACGCGCGCGTCCTCTCAGCTTCGCCAGCACATCCCCAAGGCACCTCACGGCCTCTCACTCGTTTTTACCCTCTACATTCTCTAGTTCCGCGCCCCTGTCTCACCTCCCTCCGTCCTGCCACGGATATATATGCCTCAAAAAACTGCATTCCCAACGAAAAATGACAGTGATGAGTCACAGTCGACTTTGGACATTCGGAAATGACAAAGTAAATCGACCTAAACTTTTGCCCTACAGTCAAACGAGTTATGACACTTCAATTAAATTAAAAAATTATTTTTCGATGATAAAAAAATAATTATCCAATTATTCATGACAAAATATATATTTTTTATCATCGTAAAATATGTGGAATTATTTATTAATATTGAAAAATATTTTTATCAATTAAATTTAATGTAAAAAAAAATTTTTTTTCATTGATATAGAAATAAATTTTGATGTGTTTTTATGTATGCCTTTTAAAAGGAAACAAAAAATTGCAAATAGACGGGGTATTTATAGGGAAATATATGAATGCACTTTGTATAAAATTTATTACTCTGAATGACTTCTAATTTATTCGTGTCTTTATGTCGCAAGGGGGCGAATAAAGCGAACGAAAAAAAGGAGAATTCAAGTGACACAGATCTTTCCGGGTCTCCGGAGTTTTATGAAGCTACTTAAAGCCACTCATTCGAGAGTTACAATACACAGAATGGCCGACGACGCGTGTCTATATCCCTTGCTGTGTACAAATATACAGTGAAGCAAAGTATCGCACATATAGGGAGATGAAAGGTCAACCGTGAAAGCCATTAAAATCCATGGTGAGGTTTCTCATTGTCAGTGGACGTCATTAGACCAGCTCGTACACACACACACAGGATTTCCTGATGACTTGTCTCTCTGTATACACGCAGTTGTCTCCTCCTATATGAATTACTGTCATCCTCTTGCTACGCCGTGCAGCTACAAGCTGCAATTAATGAGACAGACGTGTCTTGCTTCTTGGATGCCCTGAATTATCCATATATCCTCGCGAATTTTAACTACAAAAACTCTAAATTGTTTCTAGCATTCATAATTAAATGTTTTTTTACCACGCAAACAACCCTAATAAAATAACTCATCCACATCACGTAGTAAAAAAAAAAAAAAAACAATTAGCAAAAAAACTTTTTTTTACTCAGTCGGCAATGTATAAAAGTTGATTTTTGATATTCCTTGCTTCTTACAATGAATTGGATACAATAAAAAAAATTCCCATTACTAATCAAAAATTATATTCAATCGATAAAATATTTCACTTGAAGAAAAAAATTTTTTTTTTCGACATTACTATCGAAATTTTTTATTATACTCAATTGATAACGATAAAAAATGAATTATTTATGATTCTTTATGTTTTTTAAACTTTAAAATAAATTAAATTATTATTTTAATCAATAGTTGGAATATTTGACGTGAAAAAATTTTTTCACACCATTACCATCTATAAAATATTTCAATTTTTCACAATGGGTATATTGTAAAAAAAATGAATTATTCAACAATTGTGATAAAAAAAAAATGTTTTATCACATAACAAATTAATAGAGTAGCGAATAGACAATAAAAAAAAAGTTTTTTTCCACATTCCATGTTTATTTGGCGCGCGAATTTTTCATCCTTTCGGGGAATCACAATTTCCATTGCAATTCTCTAGTTTCCGGCGGATGCGCGGGTATCCGAAATTTCCCGAGAGGCTTTTCCTCTCTGTCTGTCTCCCTCTCCCACTCATCCTCATTCATTTCCGGCCAACTCTGAAGGTGCTTGGGTAAAAATCACAGGATGAAGCAATCAACCGGCAATTTTTAACGACTGCACCATATACTCTCGTGTGCATCAGGACGAAGAGATGGAAAACAAAAAAAATTGAATTTTTTTTTGTACGAATAACAAGGAAATTAATTAATGGAGAAAATAAATCGAGGCTAAATAGCGATGAGGTCACAGCAGCAGTGCAGTAATAAAAAAAATAGCGGACAGAGAAGAACTCGAATATATACGTGGGAGGGTAATTTATATTTAATCGCTCGAGTTGTTCTGCTGCTCAAAAGCATTGTATCCAACGTCCAGCGGGCTCACAAAGACGTCGCTGCTGGTGCAGGCTACGATGTGCCCCTCGGGCTCCATACACATATTGCCCAAACTGCACTCGCTCTATCCTCTCTCTGTTTCGTGAGCGCCGGCAATAAACGATTCATTGAAATGGAGCTACGGCTTGCGCGAGAGCTCTCTATACACCAGACAAAGTATTGCCCGTTATTAATTTGGCCCCGGCACACACTGAAGGTTTATTATTATCATTATCAGCGCAACCAAGTGCGATATTTTCCCCGCGACCTGGCTATTTCGATGATAAATAATTCTGCAAAATACTTCAACTCCACTCTCTCTCTCTTTGCCTCCCCTGAACATTACCTTCGCCTTTCCCCGCCCCCAGTGTGACTATCTCTGCCTGACAAATCATTTTAAATAATAAATAACACGAAAAGTAATTTAAAATCTACCATTGAACCAGCCAAACCATTGAACCAGCCAATTTTTTTATATCCAAACATTTCTATCTTGAAAAGGTATATTTATAATTTTTTAAATCATTTTTTTGTAGACAAAAAAACTTTATTTTACAATATTTGACGTACTAAAAATTTTATATAACGAAAATATTGTATAGAAAAATTTTAAATAATTTTTTAGATGAAATAAACTTTATTTCACGATTTAACACATTAATTTTAAAAAGAAAAAAAAACTTTTATAAAAATAAATTTATAATTTTAGTAAAATTATTTCATGTAAAAAAATTCATTCCCAAAAATATACATTTTAAAATAAATATTTGTTTTTTTTTTATTTTAAATACCTGAACTTGGTATAAAAAATTTATTACTGCCTGTAAAAGTGTCATATTAAAATAAAAAAAAAAAAAAAAAATCTTGCACGCGTGGAAAATAAGAACAAGGGAAAACTTGAATGGACGAGAAAATTTTTCCAACACACCCTTGCTAAGATAACTAAGAATATTCACGGGTCGATAAAAAAATAAAGAGGGTGAGATGATAATCGACCCTTTAAAAATATTTACGCGGCTATTTGTCGCGACCTCGGGAACAAATCGTCGACGTTATGCTCGACATCGAAGGCAAATCGGTTCTCGAGTAAGATTATGTGCCTATCTCCACACCGCACACTCTTTTTTTTTGTTCCTTTTTCCTTTTTCACCACCACACACAGCGGCGAACGAGGGGTGATCCTGCGCGACTCGCCCCTGTGAGCCTTTCAGGCAAATAAGGGCGAGTGTGATGGTACCCTCTTATATACACTGCACAGCGTTATATGCTGGAGCGACGATGTACAACATGACCGCAACTGGCGTGTGTGAGAAATTCAAGGTGCCAGGCCGTTTAGTTTCTGATCCAGCGAGGTTATATCCCCCAAATCGATCCTTCAACCCTCGTGTGCACTTTTCGCTTGGGCCAAAACGATACCACCGTCTAGCACGATCTACTTATCTCTTTTCCCTCCCCTGAGCAGTCCAAGGAGAGCTACGTCGATAACTTTAAACGAGAACAAAAACCGGAAACCAATAACGTAAATCTTCAGCCAATAGCTTCTGGGGTGGTGACCCAGTGCTATTGCAACTGACATGAAAATGTTTCTTAAGATAGTGAATTTCATCGATTTTCCTTTCTCTGTTTATGTACTACCTATAGACCCATATACCAACAACCAAAAATATTTATATCTCACGACAAGTTATTGAGTAATTTTCCATCAAAAACAATTTTACTAAATGGAAAAATATTTTATTCCTACTGAAATAAATAACGATTTTCAATTATTTTTTAATATACGACTTGATTTCAAATAATTAACGAATTTTACCTTATTAAAACTGCTCAAGTATTTCTAGTGGTAAAAATAATTTTCTTCAATGATAAAAAATTTCATTTTATCAATTATTTTTACTGAAAATGAAAATCGTTATTTATTTCAATGGAAAATATTTTAAATTTTTTTACTCGACTTGATTTCAAATGTTAATAAGTTCTATTTAAAAACAAAATTTTTTTTTTATATATACGATTTATACTTCAGAGCAGCTTAAGAATTTTTCACAATGAAAAAATATATTCTTTCGATTTTTTTTTTACAAAGGGAAATTTGTACCTATGCCCGAATCGAATTTTACTCCTAAATATCGTCATTTTCATATTTTTTTTTTTTGTGTTCTAAAAAATACCCCGGCTTGGAATCACTCACAAATTCATTACTCTATACGTCCTCCACCCTTTTTTGACCCTATCTAAAGGATAAAAAACTTTATGCACCTGTACCTACTCCCTAGTCAGATTTTAGTCTGGAATATCGTCATTTTAACGTATTTTTCACGTTCTAAAAAAAAAACCCGGGTTTAGAATTACGTTAAAATTTAAAAAAAAACGAGATTTTATTATTTTTAATTTTTTCTTGATTTTTGTTTGAATTTACAAGATATCTTGGTAAATTTTTTTTTTTCTCGAAACATGAATGAAAAATTTATTTAAAAAAAGAATTTCTATAATAATAATTTTCAGCATAACCAGAATGAGTTAATGCACTTCACTTGAAAAGCCAATAAAGTGACAGGTAAGTGTGCAAGGCCGGGGAAAAAGAGAATAAAAAGCCACACAGCCGCACGAAGACGCAAAGAAAGCCGAGTGCGCGCACCCCAAATGAATGGATGTGTGAATGGAGAAACGAAATGAATGAAATCTTGGACCGGGGCGTAGAGTGGATGCGGTTCTCTAAAGAAAACGACGACGTGCGGGCGCGCAAAAGCGAGAAAGATAGAGAACGATTGCATATACACAGACAGAAATAAGAGAGTAGGCGAGAGTGTGGAGTTTTTCTCCTCTTTCCTTTTTTTTCTCTCTTTTAAGAGGGGATTTTGCACACGCGTCTCTCCTTTTTCTTCTCCTCGTCGCGGCTACAGGACTAAAACGACTGGCCGCCGCCGCCGAGCTCGCGCGCAACTCAACCCTATTTTTTCCAACCCCTCAAGCTAGTTGCCCACAAAAAAAAACCTGTGAGAGACCAAATGGAGGAAAAAAAAAACAACAAACAGCATCACGTCTTGAGAAAAAGCACTTGTGCTCTTTAAATTGCATTGAAGCGCAATTTTCACCAGTGCAAAAGTGTAAAGTTGAAAAAAATCAAAGAAATTTTTGTACAGACATAATATAAAAACACATATTTCACTCTTACATTCAATTCCAACAACTTGAAATATCCAAAAAAAATTCCATTCACAAATAAAAATTAAATTGAATTAAAAAATGAATTTATTCTTGATATCTTTATCGAATCCAACACACTTTTACTTTTGTTCAAGGTTAATTGAATTTTCTTCAGGGTGATTTTTTTTTTTTCATCATTTCTCGAAATTTTATTCCATGCACTGCACGTTTTAATTCACTTTCTGCTAGACTGCACTTCGTATGGAGAGCATAGAGGCATTCAGTTCGATAAAAATCGTAAAATAGTCAAAGAGTTTGTCTGAACACGTTTTCACCGAAGGAAAATCTTTGCTCAACTAGACGTTGTTTGTAAATCAACGTTTTAGCGCTTGAAAAAATGTCAAAAATCAGTGAATCACACAGTGTGATATATACTATAGTGATATAATAAGTGACTTGTACGATAAAAATAGGAAAAATTCGACATACTGCATATATAATATCAAATATATGATATTATTTTTAGCTCGTGTTTCGACAGCCGTAACAAGTTTTCATGAGGAAACAATAATTTATTCTTGGGCTGTCAGTGACGGAGATAGGTCCAAACATATATAGTATACCGAGACAAGCTCAAGGCATTTAACAAGCATTATTCATGAAATTTATAATTATAATTTGAAAATTTCAAGTTTCCGTTTCCAAACATGGAATTATTGTTTGAGACTAATCTATTAGTCGAATTATTGACAATAATTCATTATAAATAAAACTACTTTCAGAATGTATTTATAAATTTGACTATAAGCATTTGATGAGTACAAAAAAGACCCAACCCTCAATACAATAATTAAATAAACAAAATCTTGATTTAAAAAAATGTCTGAAAAAACGAAATTTTAGAGATGAAATTTTTTTTCTTTTTTTTTTCCATAAAACAATTGCAAAAAAATTATTTAAAAAATTCAAATAATTAATTAAAGAACGTTAATATAAAGTTTCAAAATGTTTAAAAATTTGGAAAAAAAATTCAGATAGAAAAATTGAAATTTTTTTCACCGGAATTTCCGTGAAAATTCGTGAGTATGAATATAAGGCGTGATACTGAAAAATCCAAAACAAAAGAGAATAGATGCCCGCAAAGATATAAAATATTAGGAAAATGGGAAAAATGTGTAGATATATAACGGTACTAATTCCAATTGAAATACCAACGGGGATCAGTCCACGTGGGCAGCATAAAGGCCCGTGACAGTGCGGACATATTCGGCTGGTCGTGCTGTCCCCCTGCACAACCCCGAAAATTTCATCCCCGTGCGTGCGTATGCGGGTGTATATAGTCATAGGGATACATACAATGAGACGATGTCGCCACATGCCCGCTGGCCCCTCGAAGCCCGCGACACTCTGGTCGTACGCGTCGGCATTGTGCCGAGGGGTTGTGGCCTACTCGGTCCATTCCCTCAGCCATACCACGCGGCATGTGTGTGTGTGCGAGACATAGCTATGGCGTCGAAGCGCTAAGTATTATATGGCGAAAAGTGACTCACCGTTTGCGAAGGGCAGCACAGCAGCCAGAAGCAAGAGCAACGGGGGTATCCTCCCTCTCCAACAGCACGTCAGTCCCTGCATCCTGAAACACACACACATATATATTATTTTTATATCACTGTGCAGGCAATGTTTGTCGAGGAGAAACGATCATGGATATTGGACGATGTGCACACACATGAGCAACAATATAAAAGCGAAAGAAAGATAGAGAAAAAGCACTCGTAATACATTTCAGTATTTTGACATCAGCCTGTCTGGCATTGTTACGTGTATCGCGATATATATAAATTCTCGACGTTGTTATATCCCGCTGCGATTCAACCCCCAGGACCACCTGAGATAGATAGAGAAAAGCGTTGCGTGATGCGCGGCGAATTTCGTTGCTCAGTGTCAGGTGGGAGTGATATTTTCTGCCTTGGCTATTTTTATTACACACAGTAGGGAAAAATGATTGAAATGAAAAAATGTATATACCAGAATAAATACCCGAGAAATCGGGTATTTTTCGAATTATATGTCTCGTCAGAAACATTATTTTCATTATTTTTTTTTTTATTAGGAATTACACGCACACACGTTCCTGTCAGAGAGATTTTTTTAAGGGTAGTTGATGGGAAGATTTTTTTTTTTCCTTATTTCAGATTAATGTTTGTTTTTTTTTTCAACGCTATTTTCATGTCGTGATTTGAAATAAATCTTAGAACATTTATTTGAGATGGAAAAAAAAAATTTATTCCATCAAATTTTCAAAGAGGTATACGACACTACCCTCTTGGGAATCTCATCATTTTCGTGATTTTTTTTTTTTTAGTTTTTCGTTGATAACTCGGTTAATAATAGAGATAACAGAAAATTTTATATAAGTTAAATGATGAAAAACTCAATTTCCTACAAAAAAAGTAGAATAAATTTTTTTGATATTTCACTTTATTTTCGAGATATTTTGAAAAATAAAAATTTTCAAAAAGCAATAATATCTTTAAAACTAAGAGAGTTTCAAAAAAAATTATTTAACATTTTTTGTAGATTATTACACCCTCAATTATTAAACTTCTATAAAATTTTTCGCTATCTTGTTTATTTATCGAGTTATCAGGAAAAAAACTGAAAAAATCATGAAAACAACGAGATATCCGAGGGATACATATACCTCTACGAAAATTTTTTTGTCCAAAAGGATATTTACGAGATATTTACGAGCATCAGAGTAGCCCCTATGGTAAATTGGATTTTTTTCCAACTGTTGACATTTTATTTTACATGAAAAAATCGTGTCGACTATTTTCCATTTCCCATCGAGCTTTCAACGATGACGCAACACTGCAGTGAAGCCCGTGACGCCACGCGGTAGTAGTGAAACACTGCGTAAAATCACGTATCGAGTACCGCAACCTTTTATAATATACTGTATTATCCTTTAACAAAAAATCCGGTCGATGTTTTTCAATCCCAAAAATAGCATTAAAAAAAAATGCACAAATTATATTTAAAAAATGTGAATAATCTAACAATTTTTTGCGAATAATTTGCGATCGACTTTTGTCGAATTGCAACAAAATTTATATCGCTAAGGTCATCCAGGGTAAAGATAAATTTTTTCCAAGTTTCCACAGTGTAAAACCCGTGAGTCACGGTGGCTCACAACCATCCTGAATACCAAAATTTATTTTTATCTCAGATGACCTTAGTCTCTTCGATAAATTTCCCCAAAAGTCGACAGTTCATCGTTACACCTTTTCTGACTATTTTCAAACATTTTTACCTCGAAAATTTCAAAGAAAAAACCCGAAATATATATATAGATCTAACAAATAAATATACTAAATCTCTAGGAATTACACGTACAAGTATTTAGCGACATTTTCCCGGATTTTTCTGAACAACTTTAACCCTCAATTTGTAACCCAGGGGAAAACGAGAAATGACGAGAACGCGAATAAGTAAGGCAGCTTTGGCTAAGCATAAGTAAAGTATAAGGCACACAGCAGCGAGGGTGCCAAAGCGATCGTCGTCGAGCAATTTGAAATATTATTTTTTAAAAAATACTGTAGATTGGCCTCATCATTAAAACAACACACTCTATCCACCTCAAAAAAAACCACTAAACAAAATTTTCCCTAAGCAAAAAAAAAATCGAAAACCCTTGAAAAAAAAATTCTAACCATAAAATATCTCCCTTTAAACAGTTGATTAAAAAATTTCACTGGAGAAAAAATAAAAAAATCAGTTTAAAAATTCGAAAACCCTTTTGAAAAAAATTTAAAAATACAGCATATCACTCTTTAAAGTTAATTAAAAAGTTTTACTGGAAAAAAAGGGTCGAAAAATCAGTTTATAAATTCTACAAAATTGATTTGATTTCACTATGGACACATATTACAGCCATTAATCAAGGTCAGATAAATAAAAACAAAAAAAGTAAAAATATTCTCGTTACAATCGCGGGATTTTGATAAATCAGTTATTCTATAACCGATAAATTGTTTTTAAAAAATATATATTTTTTGTGAAAAAAAAAAATTAGTAAAGCGATAACACCGAGTTTAATATACATGTCGATGACGTGACCAAGTAATTTTTAGCTGCATGTGGCCATCACGGTGAAAATTGCAAACACCACACAAATTCCATCACAACAAGCCCTGTTTGGCGGGGTGAAAGGGGGAGGCAGAGAGTCATATACACGTCTCGCGATACCGCAGTGTACATATTCGGTATAGTCGGTATATCGGCACCGAGATAAAACTTTAATTACGACATATCCGTCACACTCTATCAGCACTCTGTGGCGTGTGCTCTTCGTTGTCGTCTCTCTCCTCTCTGACATGGCTAGCGAGCTATAGTGCATGTGTGGCCCCGTTTATTTCGATTCCCCGGTCGTATTAGCGACGCTATCCGTTATCGGCCATTACGCGAGCGCCAAGCGGAATGGTAAAAGCACATCAGCAAAAGGGGGAGGACAGCAAGGTGTTTGTGTTGTTGACCACACTGCCGGAAGATTTGAATCGCCATCAGAGAGCTACTATTTGCATCGTTTCACCCTCTAATATCCCATTTTGTGGTGTGTGCTGCATTGTCATTTCATAAAAAGAAAAAAAAATCATAAAATTTTCACACCAAGTTAATAACAGTCTATTCTCACTGTTTATATTTGCTCACTATATATCTTTAAAATATTAATCTATTTTTCATAGAGAAACAAATTTTTTAACAATTTTTCACTCGACATTAAACCTACAAAAAAAAAAATTCATTTTAATCTTTCCATCTTCCGATTATCATTGGATAAAAAATCAATTTTTAAATATAAAGTTTATAGAATTTTCATTATTCAAGAGGAGAAAAATTTTAATAAAGTTTTTCTAAACAATAATCTGAGAGAATAAATATCCTATGAAAGAGGAGAAAAAAAAATTATTTCGATGAAACTTTGACAATTAAAAATAAGATAAAAAATATAATGACATGTTTATTTGCATAGCAAGTTTAATTTAAGCTTTGAAAATAATAATAAAAAAAAATCCGTGATGCAATTTAATATTCTCCACTATATGCCGGCAGCTTCAATCCCCCTAGGTAATGGTCTTTATTTGAGCTTGAAAAATACTCATCATCCACGGGAATGGCCCTCTCGACGTTATCGTGTGCCTTCTCTACTTCTACTCTGCATACCACAACTCTCGTTCTATTCATCTATTTCTTTTACTTTGCCCGAGCTTTGCCCCCACCCTTTTCAACGCCACATCCCAACCCATCAGTCTTCCATTCTCTGATGTGAAGGCTAAAGACAGATATTTCCCCCGTGGAAAAGCAAATGATGTCCACCATGTGCATATATATACGCGCCTATATATTTCATATCAGTGCAATGTCGTGCGTCTTGTATATACGAGCAAGAGAGAAGAAAATTTTTCTTTTGATCTTTGAGAGGGAAAAGAAAAAATTGCTCCAACACCTCGCATACGGTTAAATATATGTGTCGACGCGGAGCTTTTTGATTCTCCATTCATGATGATGGAGATTGTGAAATTCGGCGGGCGTGAAGATTGGCAGGATTCTCAAGAGAGCGGTCGATCGATCATCAAAGCACGTGGACGCAATATTCGACGAGTTGGCGAACGCGTTAAAATTCCATCGAGTCTCATATCTCCCATGTCTGCGTCCAAATTTCCCTCGGTCACTCTAACCACCACCCTCGCTCGCTACTCTCATATATTTTTATTCTAGTGTCTTATTTTGTACACGGGGGAATATAATGCGCCTGGATTTTATATCAAAGATTTTTTTTTAATATCAAGAAAAAAACCCGACAATATTTGATGAATAATTTTTATATACATATATGTAAAATAATAATATTGAAAAAAAAAAAATTTTTTCAAGCTGCCTAAAATTCTCAACCCTAAATGACGTCCATCTCATCGAATAATTAGATGGTTCACACCAAAAATTATGTTATTTTCATGTATAAATTTCGGAATTTTCATTTTCTTCAAAATATTTTAAAAATTGAAAAAAATTTTATTTTCATAATTCAACTTATGATTTTTATATCTTTTTTTTTCTTATTTTTAAAAAATATTTCTAATAAAAATATCGATTTTGTAACTTTTATAAATTTTTTCTAAAATTTTCTATTAGTATAGATAAGAGTAAATAATTAAATTAAATTGTTCTTTTGTTCAAGTTAGGTATCGTGAAACTATATAAAGAGAAGTATAAGTAAAGAATTTTCAAAATTAAAAACTTTTTCAAGAGTCAATTTCATAATGTTTCAATTAATATATTTCAAGGCAGAGGATGGGGGATAGTATCAGAGAGAGTATAGCTAGAGGCTTTCTATTTGCAAAACATTTAATGATAATTGCCAGAGGCGTATCGATTGGCCAGTTATTACCCACGCGAGCAGACGTACCCGAAGAGTAATTAGCAAAAGGTGACTAATTAAACCGATGGCTCAGTTGCCTTGGCAACGGACTGTGTAACTATATCTATAATCGTTTCGCGATTATACTTCCCTACACCCTTTACACTCCTCCTGGTCATATAGCACACACAACAGTTGGAGGCATGTGTTTGTTGACTACTCTCGAGCATTACATGTGTCTGCTGCATAAAGTCTATACACTTTTTCCATTTTCATTAAATACAAAGCATCGTTAATTGCTCCGGGAAACACCAACCCTCTCGCAATCATCACAAACCATATGTTTTTTTTTCCTCCTTTTTATTTTTTTAAACCCACGATAAATTGTAACTTTCAAAACACACTTTTTCCAAATAATAATTTAAACTTTACAAACCATTCGTGTTAATTAAATCTTCCATAAAATAGCAAAAAATAAAAACAAAGTATATACAGTCTTTGAAAAAAAAATCCATTTTTCAAGTTTCAACCTGTTTTTTACTTAAAAAAAAAAATTGTTTCAATAAAATAAAAAAATTTTATAACATTTAAAAAACAAAATATAAAATGTGAAGTATAAGAAAAAAAATTTTTTATCGAGTTCCAATGTGTTTTTCATGTAAAAAAAAAAATAAAAAAACATTTCTTATAAAATAAAAATACTTAAAAATGTTTTAAAAAACACAATATAAAAGGTGATATTCACGGTGATGAAGTAAAATTAATAAAGTAAAAGTCTTTGAGCGTAGATTTTAATGAAATCTCATTGATAAGCAATTATCTTAATTAAGTCGATTACACGTCTCAAAGGGCAGGATATCAATGGCACTACTGAGAGGAAATTGTAATAGAGAGAGGACCCTCATGCACACACACACACACACACGTTTGCAAGGAAATTAGCAATTGTAATAGAACTACAGAGAGATTATTTGTAATGGCGAGAAGACTTGCGGATTACTTTTATGATGTATAATAAAGGGAGAGTTGAGCAAGATATATTTTTATACAGCAGTTGATGAGATACACGAGAAAAAGCATTGCATTGTGTATATACGTGTTCATGTATATATATATAAAGAGGGACGTCGTTAGCATTGGAATGAGAGATGAGTAGAGAAGATGAGTTTAGAGGCCACGGACGAGTTGTGTAGAGGCGACGCGCATTACAATTCCGCGAGAGTGCAACGAAGCCACGGCCCAAGAGTCTGTTGTCTTCTATCTATATCTATGCCTTACATACATATATATAGATATATTACGCAACAACGCGGATATCAAGATCCTCGCGAGCGAAACAATGGGCGCCTTGATGACTTGGAAACTCGTGTATCGGATTCCAAACGTACATTTTCATTTGTTACTAGTTGTAACGCGACTCACAAACACACTGCATGCTGCCTGCACCCCCGTCATCGTCACAACTAGACACAAATTTACCAAGTCAAGACAATTAGAGTCATTTAAATAATTCAATTTTAATTGGATAACTCTCTATCGTGTATATACACGTGAAAAACACAAACAACTCGACTTGTATAAACTTTCCATTATCTAAAAAAAATTATTTTCCCTTTATTTTCATCAATTAAACACACAATTTCAATCTGCATAATTTGTTGCAAAAAAATCATAAATTTATATCTGTTGAAATTTTGAGAGAAATTTTTTTTTTTTTGTTTTTTTTTTTTTCGGTAAATTGATGTGATAAATTAGTTGGAGTTTTAATTATGACATTGAGGTAATTTATAGGTGATAACAATTTTAATTAATCTTTTATGGTATAGTAGAATCTTCATAAAATCGAGTTTTACGCATTTTCGAAGGGTTCCAGGTGACGAGAGAGAGGCGGTTTTTGCGGCACGCCAAATTCCCGAGCGGCAGCTGCGTGCTGATAACCGGCAATTATGGACAATTTTGTCGGTGCACCAACCTTGACGTGAAATTAATGTGTCGACCCAATAAAAATATATATATAGATATCCAACTAAAGTGACATAAGAAAAACGCTTGAATGTGTTTGAAAAGATGCGGAGAAAACGACGCGCGTAGTGAGGAAAAACGACGAAGAAATGTAAAAAAAAAAAAAGAATACGTGAAACGATTTTCACATTAAATCATTTCCTTTTTCTAATATATTTTTTATTTCCCCTACAGACAGCCTGGCATACAAGTACACACTCAGACACACACGAACGCGTACGAGAGGCTGGTTGCTCATTGTTAGCCCCGAAGGAGCATCCTCCCGGATCTTCTGTCGCTGAGTCACGAGTTCACTTGCAGATTGCCGACTCCCGTGTTCAACATTCACACACACACTTGACACACACACACGCACGTTTGAACGACAATTTCTTGCGCAAGGAAAACCTATCTCTCTGCGTCCAAAGTCAATAAATACCATCCATTACCGTCCTCAAAGAGCGCTGAAATATAAAGTAAAATCTTTAGAATCATTCATAATAAATTTCTTCTTTGAAAATAAATATTACGGAAACTTTAAGTCCACAGAGAAAAATTTTTCCAATGTATATCAAATCTCAAAAAATATAGGTCAACGCCACAAAAACTATACGTATATACATGTAATAGCTAATCCATTATATTTTACATATTGTTTTTTTAATCCACTGTGGCACTTTAGTTGGTATGGAAAAAAAAGTTTCAGCCAACCAAGAAAAAGGGGATAATCCCCTTACAATCTCGACGTTTTCGTCATTTTTTTTTTTTTTCGACATAATCTGTTTAACGACGCAAAATCTGGCGATAGTACGCATGACATATAGTAACAAAAAAACTACTGCATCAACGTTTTTTCATGAAATACATCAAAAAATTAAATGAAAAATTGGAGGAAAAAAGGCATTTCTTATAAATTTAATCATTAAAACTTGAAAAAAAAAAAAAAACACCGACAAAAATTAGTTCCAGTAAGTTAAAAAAGAAAAAAATTATAAAAAAAACAGCGAAGCATGATAAATTCCTGTTCAAAAAAAAAATTCTTTTAAAATATTAAATTTTTTTGATACGAAAAAAAAAAATTTTTTTAACAGTGTAAATAATGCAAATGAAGGCGAGCCGAGATAGGAATACTTGGGAGCAAACTCGACGTTATTTCCAAGCTATTAACAGGTCTAATTTGCACATCCAGTGGCGAAGCATTACGAGAAATCGATTAAAGCCCGCGAGGAATGAGCAAACATAGCGCAAGAAACGTAGGCAAGAGAGACGAAGGCGCGGAGGTGGAGCCGATAAAGGGAAATATATCAAAGTTGGTGCGGCTGGTAGTTCTAGCTTGTGTACACCCGATCTCCTACGTGCTTGGACCGTCCTCGTTGGCTGTGGGGGGTCGTGGTTACACAAGAGTGCGATATTTTGGCAACGGCCATTTCCCAGGGCGAAAAGCGCGCCAAAGGCACCCCCCAAGAACCAAATATATATGCTATACACAGCGAAATGCATATACACACGTTTACTATCGTCCACGTGCTATGTGTGCACGCGTATAATGATATAGGAGGAGAAAAGTATAGCAGAGAGGCGAAAAACGTTGAGCAACACATTTACGAGAAAATCGAGATCTACGAATCGCTTGGCAATAAACTCAACGCACGCTCCGTTGACTTAGGACGTAAATAGGAAGCTTAATATCTGTCATTGTGGCCGGTAGAAATGGCTACCAGCCCTCAGGGCACACCATATCCCAAGCAATTTGTGTGCAGTATGTGTGCTTTCATCTCTCTCACGCTTTACAATCCGACGGTATATTAAATGAGAGTCAACAAAAAAAAATTCTCGCAAATATAAAAGTCCAACTATTTCTCTTTCTCTTTTTTTTCCTAGCAAACAAGAATTTTTTTTTTTCTCATATCCTGCGAACAAACTGCGAATTTATAATAAGAGTGTCGCATAAATCTCCACCGAGTCATTTTCAAAATATTCATCATACATGACATCAGACCTTAAAATTATAATTGCATCAACTTTTTCATCTTCTACAGCTGAATATAATACACGAATTTTAAACAATATCCAACTATTTCCAGAAAGAAAAAACATTGAGATTTATAAAAAAAACATTAAATAAAGTTATTGCGTATAAATAAAATGGCAAATAGGTCAGATACTGAGAGAGAATTTTATTTCTCACGTGAGAAAAATAGCACAGATGTAAGTACCGGGTAAGAAAAAAAAAAAAGTCGAATAAATCATTAGATTTGGATGAATTTATTCCTTGAAAAGCCACAGAAGCGAAAGAGACATGGAAGTGACCCGATAAGCCACTGCATGACGGTCAGAGAAGAAATAAAGATCTGCTCGGATATTGCCAATTTTCCGCGAGCCGACAGAGGAAGTGACTCTCGCGTCGTCTGGTCCAATCATCAGTGCAGTTGGGAAGCTTCGAGATGAGCAACACAGCGTGTATCCATCAAGTAATATCTCGTGGGTGAGCATGCCCACACAGCGACAGCGGGTGAAAAGCGCAGAAGAAAACGCGCAATTTCTCAACTATATATACCTATACATCTATATATATATACAGAGTTATCTCCCGCATCCTGGAGCCCTCTCAACGAAAGGAGGCGCGAGAATTAAACGCTCATTAAATTAACCTAACGAACCTAATGTTATAATTAATTCAAGGAGGAACGACTTGAAACTTAGTGCCATCGTAATTTGCCTTTCAAACGTCAATTTTACAACTATTCCCAAACACTACAGCTCACCCACTGAAAATGAGAGGCGGATTATTCATGAATTTAAGAAATAGTTCAACCGCCCTTGAACCAAAGAAAAATATAACTATATCCACTATATCCACTCCTCACACATTTTTATACCCTAAAATTAAATTTTTTCTAAATCCCCCTCGGTAACCAAAAAAAAAAAAAAATCTCCCTCACTTATAGACGCAACCTTAGAAAAAGAAATCTTCCAAAGAAAAAAAATAATTGCCCCTATTCCAAACTAATTTTCCCTATCATAAAAAAAAAAAAAACTGTTTTCAAAAGGTCGAGAGGATAATATGGCTTCGTTTAAAAGCATTTTTATATTTTTTATTATCGTTGATTGTTTTTTTTTTCCACGAGGCTCATCATATCTCAAACTGAAAGAGGAAGCCATAATAAATTCGTTTTTTTCTTCCTCGATGAAATTCCTCGAGGGCAATAATTACCAATGCACGCGCAGACCGCGGCGCGCCTGAAGAAGCCGATATATATCTATATATAAAACAAAGTGTATCAGGGGAGAGATGCGAATCGCAGAAGCAACACCCGTGACTTATGAAAACCGGATAGACTGGTTTATTCGCTGATGATGAGTCGAGTGGAATGGAAGCACGGTGTGTATGTGTGTGCACTGGTAGCAGCAGCCAAGATCATCATGTCGATGGTCGTTCTCGATTTCGTATTATCACCCTGCACGAACGATCGCCTCGTCCCAACGACGACGACGACGACGACGAAGAAGGCAGATAGAAGAAGACGAAGAACCTTACCACGACAACGTTGAGGTCCGCGACCCGATGTTCGCCTTTGGAAACTCGCCAAGATAACCAATCTTGATATCAGTATGATATCATCCGGCCAATAATACGCTAGGTACACATATCTGAATTCCTGCTAAGTCTTGTGTGTGTCATATCACTTCTGCTTACATGAGCTCAGATAAGATAATAAATGTATCGTGTGTCTTTTCAAAATAATATTTTTTTTCATCACCATATCATCATCAATATAAAAGGAGTCACAAATATTTTGATCAGGTTAAATGGAAGAAAAAACGGACGTTGAGAAATTATTTTTTTCTATACGATTATAATCGATGCTATAGCTGAGAATTTTTGTCATCATGTAATACCTGAGATTGGAAGATATGGAATGAGGGTCTTTGGCGTCACTGTTCGATGACTAAGAGCCTCTATCTAACAGCCATGTGAATAAAGCCAGAGAGTACTGGCGGGCGATGACGTTATTAGTTACCCTAACTTGATTGTGGCGATCCCGGAAAGCCGTCGTATTTTCCTCGGTTAAGAAGATTAGAAACAAGATGGTCCATTCGTAAGCAGTTAATGTTCCAAGCTTGTGACCCACAGTTCAAATAAACTTTATGGACACACCGCACACACAAAATCTCTCGTATTTTTCATGCACTGTTGATTTTGATTTCATTTACGATGTTGGAAGTATACTCATTGGCAAACATTCAAGATTTTATACTAAACAATGATCGAAATTGTACTGAAAAAACTAACAAGTAACTATTATTCTCATTTTGTTTATTTCAAGTAAGCTTTGAAACGTTTAATCGAAAAAAAAAATTTTTTTTTTTTTTTTTTAGAATTTTCAAAGGGGTTTATTCCTTGAAAATCATGTCATTTTTTGTTTTTGATCGATAACTCGATAACTAAGGGAAATAATGAAAAATGTCATTCTAGCTTAATGATTAGGAGTTAAATTTGCTACAAAAAACGTTTGATAAATTTTTGTTTTATCTTGCTTAGTTTTTGAGATATAGTCGTTTTTTTGAAATTTTTGTTTTTCAAAATATCTCGAAAAAATATGGAAATATCGAAAAAATATGTTCTACATTATTCGTAGGAAATTGAATGACCAATCATTTAACTCGAATAACATTTTTCTCTATCTCGCGTAGTTATCGAGTTATCGTTAAAAAACTAAAAAAAAATCACCAAATAGGCGTATTCTTAAGGGGTACGTACCTCTTCAAAAATTTTGCCGAAAAAAAAAATTTTTTATTTTTTCCTCAAATATCACAAAATCTATTTATTTAAACAAATTTAATGTAAAAAATTAAAAATATCTTTTGTCGGCTGACGTAACCTAGGTTACTCTACTCAAAAAACACAAGTATTGCCATGACGACTGGTTTAAACGTTTTTTTTAGCATTATAGCTCGGCGATATAATCATAACAAATCCTAATCGACTATATGAGACAGCTCGTTGACTATTTATTTACCTAAGCAACTAATAAAAGTCAGTTGTAGCAAACAATTCATCGAAAAAAAACCTCTATTTTTAGTCGACTTTCAGAAATATAAAATTAGAATTTCTTTAATCATCCACTATATCGACTCACCAAAGCCACAATGTTGATACAACACAGCCAAACAATATTTCACCCTCTATAGTCTAAATATAAAAATATAATTTTTTTTCTCAACTAGAAATTTATTTTCCTAAAAATTTACACTATAAAACAATCAAGAATCTGTGAGTAAATTAAAAAATAAATAGAAAATTTATATTTCATAATTTCCCCCCTATAGTTTTATTATTACTAGGATTATTATGCTAAGGGCAGAATAGTGTGTATCACGCGATTCTCTTGCAAATTGTCTTCTAAATAATTTCACGAAATAGTCTAAAAGTCAGGAGCGACACGTCTCGTGGGTGACATAAAAAGAAAAAAAAAACGAGGGGGGAGGAAAGTAAGAAAAAAAAAAAATAGAGTCAAGTTGACAGACACGTGAGTCAAAAGGGATAGACGACAACTAAACATAGAGTGGTGCAATGGTAGTGAGGGTTAACTTGGCAAGTGGGTCGAGCCACGTATGCCTCAGTTGGATATCGTGTAAAATTGTCAGCAGTGCAAGTGGGGATAAGTCGATGGGGGTACAAGACCTGTGACATGAACTGCTATAGACGAAACAACCCCTACTCTAGCCTGTGTAGTATGACAGACGCAACAACAGCGTGATATATGTGTATGTGTGTTTTTTTATTTGTGTATATGGCGCTTGGCGTGCCACGCGAGACTTTACTCCGGTTATTAGTCGGTACAGGAACGTGAAAGTCGAGATTTAAAATCGCAAACTAAGATAACCCTGTTGAAACGAGTATGTTGTTTTTCTTTCATGACCAATTGATTTTTGTATTATTTTTTTTTTCTTATGAACACTCACCAAACTCTCGTTGTATCTTGATACCTTATCTACCGCTATTCATCATTATGTAAATAGAAATTATTATTATGTTTTTTTAATGACTCAAAAGACATGTTTATGATGGAGTTATTTGTAGAAAAATGTCTTTTTTCCTTTTTTTTAAACTAATTATCCTGCTCTACCTTGTCTAAACACTAAATTATTATAATTATAACAAAAAATTATGTATAATTTTTCAATTTAAATTGCTGCAATAACGTTTAGTCGACAAAAAATATTATAAACAATTTTTTTAAGTGAAAAAAAAAATGTTTTTCATTCACTCGAACTTCATTAATTATGTTTCCTTAATACAAAATAAGATTTTAATGATAGATCATTGAAAATAAATTTTTTTTGTCAATTATAATTGTATTAAGTTGTATAAAAAAAATTTTCAATTTCAAAAATAAGAATTTGGGGAAGTAAAAAAGGGTATTTTTTGTGTTAGAAGCTGAGAAAGAGAGGGGTTTGTTTAAGGGGGAAGAAGAGTTTGAGGATAGTATGTAAAAAAACGCCGTCAGCGAAAGGGAATAGAAGTGCAAAGACCACATCCACGTAAGCGTAACTATACGCGAATAGGGAGGGAAACGAGTAGGTGGTTGCATTATTTATCGGAGTACACGTGTCCCAACCCTGCTTGGCGAAGTGCACAGCGAGAGAGCGTTCTAGAATTGCCGCATTTCACTCCCTCACGCGCAAAAACGACTTTTCTGTATGTGGTATGTATGTATATAAATTTTTTTTTGTTTCATATAGTTGTTTCATTTATTTAGATATTTTCTTTTTTTTCCGAGAGAGCGTGTTTAACGCCAGTAAAAAAAAAAAAAAACAAAAAAACAAAATAAATAATAATTCAAGTATCTCTACATCGTGCGAAAACACATTTTTTGCTTCGCACTCATTAACGTACACGGTAAATAATCAAAGCAAGTATATATTTCGCAGTTGAAAGGGTACGAGGCATTCTTTTTGAGTTTTATGGAGATAAGTGTCGGCATCAGAGAGAGAGAGTGAGGGAAAAAAAATTATAAGAACTACAGAGCATTTCGCGTGTACTCTCAACAATGATGACGAACAAGCATGCCACTACACTCGAATAAAACAGCAGAAAAAACATGAGAAAAAAATGTTAATTCCAACATTTAACCGCGCGCTCAAGTACAGTTTGCCCTGTTGAACTATATTATATACTTCACGCCTCGTCGATTCAATGTGTGTAGTTACTAGTGGTGTAATTAAAAAAAAATAATAAAAAATCAAACCACCCTTCGCAACGTGGGTACACTAACATTTGTTCACCCCAAAGCGAGAGAAAACCTTGCATGACCATATATACCCGCGGCTACCTTAAATAAATATTTTTCCCTTTATAATTGTATTTTTTTTTTCGCTCCCCACCCCATATATTCAACAATAACAAATGTTTTTTCTTTTGTATACAAGTTGTACAAATTGTCGACTGAATATTGCACATAAAAAATATACCAACGTTTTAAAGCTATTTTTTTAATAAAAAAAAAATTGTATGAAATCATAAAACTTTTTGGATGATTATAAAAAAAATTGTTCTTTTATTTTTTTTTTTCAATTGTTCAGACTTGCTAATTCGTGCAGTGGCATATAACAATCAGTAGAATAAAACTGCAGTTTGTATTTTGGAGAAATTGGAAAAGTTTTTTTTAAATTACCCTCTCTCACAACCACACAAAATATCACGTATGGTATTGTCAACATTTAATAAACACACATATTCCAGTGATTTTATATAGTAAAAAGCAATCAAAAAAAATTGCAAGCTATAAAGAAAAGGTACAATAATTGCTTAAAAATTTTAAAACAAATTGTATCATCAAAAATTGTTTTTTTTTTTTTCATTAATAAAATTTTCCAATGGGTATACCCCTTGGAAATGTCATAATTTTTGTGATTTTTTTTAGTATTTTACTGATAACTTCGTAACTAAGCAAAATACCGGAAAATATCATTGAAGCTAATTGATTGGGATTTTAATTTGCTACAAAAAACGTTTTACAAAATTTTTTGTATCTCGCTTAATATTTGAAATATAGTTATTTTTTTGAAATTTTTATTTTTCAAAATATCTCGAAAACGGATTAAAATATCAAAAAACTATATTCTACATTTTTCGTAGGACATTAAATGACTAATCATTTGACTCCCATGATATTTTTCGCTATCTCGTTTAGTTATCGAGTTATCGTCAAAAAACTAAAAAAAGTCAACAAATCGGTGCTCTCTCCAAGGGGTACGCCTTTCAAAAATTTTACCGAAAAAAAAAAATTTCTTTTTCCCTCAAATATCACAAAATTTATTTATAAAAATTATTCCAACGTAAAAAACAAAAAATAACCTCTTATGGCTGGCGTAACATAGGTTACTCTACTAGAAAAAAATAAAAACAATTAAAACGGGTGAGAAAAATAAAATTAAGTGAAATATATCGAGTACAGGCAGTGTAACAAAGACTAATATAAACAGAGGGTGATTATATGACAGAAATAGCGAGTGAGCAAGAGACTAGAGCGAATAATTATCCCCTTAGCCAACGTTAATAATTCGAGCATCCGCACTCGGTTTCAATCCGCTGCACGGCCGATCTCGTGCTAATGCACAGCGTTGCGGTAATATTCGATTATGTTCCCACGGAATTACGGAAATTCCTATCAACGGTTTCATTGGGCCTCTCTCTCGCTCCTGCGTAGCCCTCGACCTGACGCGGCCACCCACCGACAGAGGCCCGCGAGCACTTGAAAACGCCCTGGGTTGTTCTCCTCGGCAGTTGTGAATTTAGCGAACGCGCGGGCGCGAGCTTGAATGCCGTCGCTACTCGTCCGGCTGAATTTTCGCGTGTGTTTGAATCAAACTGGTTATACTAAATCTCTACCACCCTTAGTTTGACTAACTAAATCGACTTTGCACACCCTACATACACACACACCCTATGTTTTATACGTGTAATCGTGTATGAGGCGTCCCGTCGGCTCTTCAAGCCATCGAATGCCGTTTAATTCGAATGCAACGTCAATTTCTCTCCGCGTCAATGCCGAGTGGCCGTCGAGCCGCGGGATATGGACTGAAATATCACGAGAGCGCGCGGTTGCTTTGGCCCCGACCAACGTCAAAGGGTCGAAGAGTGATTGAGAATTAGTGCTCTTCACATTTTATAAAGCGAGGATATTTTTTTTACCCTCTGCTTTCAATGGAATTTTCTTCTCATTCCAAACTACATATATATATATATATATAGAACATTTACCGCCTATCACTCGATTTTTACCTCGAGCTTTTTTTTTTGTCAAAAAAATATCGTTTACGTCAAAATAAAATTTTTGTTTAGACCGTAAAAAATATTTTAGTGTCGTGAAAATTCAATTTCATACCAAAAAAGGGTGGAAAAATTTTTTAAACTTATAATATAATAATAAAATTATGCATTTAAGTCGAATAAAAAAAATTGAAGAAAAATGTTCTACAAAAACAAAAATATATTTGAATTTTTATCCATGATTTTGATTTATTTTCTAAAATTCCGTGAATCAAATGAAATACTGAGAATAGAATTCTGGATTTTCACAGATTATTTGTTGTGTATTCAAACACACACCGGAAACCTCGTCACAGGCGCCAGCTGGTCTTTGCGGTCCGCCAGTCCCACATCGAGTCAAACCGAATTTTTCGAGCGGTAGACACGCAGCTTTTGGGGACTCACTTGAAAGCGAATAAAGGCGCTCGAATAGCAAAAAAAAGATGGGCCTGATCCTATACGTAGATGGATCAGGTATATTCCACTCTATTGAACCGTGGGATGAATAGTGCAACCCGTGGTTTCCAATTATTCAACATGAAAAACTATAAAAATCTGCTTGCATCGCTATAAAAATGTCTTTTATCCACTACCCATGTCAGACAGAACACTGCGATCATTGAAGGCACCCCAATAGACAAATTTTACACTATACCTATCATCCAAGCTCAATTGCTTCCAGCACGCATAGTTAATACTTTCAATATTTATCTTGACGCGCGTTCTGTATATTTACTAGATAAGCTGATATACCCGGAGATTATATTCACAGGCCCGCACATGCGTCTGCGTCGCCTCGTGAATACACGATAATAATGATAGTACGAGTTATTTATTCAAGGACTCTTCTCTCGTTAGACTTAACAATGAGTAATCGCATTAAATGTGCCCCGGAGATGGCAGTGAGTTTAATAAACCTTTCGAGACAATCCTTCATATTTTTATCAACCATCTGAATATAAAAACTATGTGCAATTTTTTGCCCCGGTTTTCTTTGCGGTCAAAAAAAAAATATGACATTAATTCCCGATGTAATAAAAAAAACTCGGCACTTGAATGTCGGGCAACTCAATCAAAAGAGCTCGGAAAATGTATTTATGATGAGAAAAAAAATTCTTTTTTTTAATTTCACCTCAGATATAATTAATTTAACTATACAACATATAAGCAGAAAATATATATGTACAAAAAAACCGTAAAATTAATTTGCAAAAAATTTTTTCACTCTAAATTTATCTCTTATCAATTTTTTTAACAGTAAATAAAATTTTTTCATCTTTAAATTAATGGTTTTTAATGAATTTTACAAGTAAAACAATTCAAAAAACCTTGAAATTAATTTTTTAAATAATTTTTCACTCCAAATTTAGCTTTCATCATTCTTTTAAAAGCAAATAAAATTTTTTTTCTCAACTAGAATTTTATGGTTATAACGAATTTTGTAAGAGGAAAAAAAAATTATACTTTTATTAAGATTATTAGGAGAAATTTAACGGCTCAAGTAGCGTTGCGGGATATAAAAGACAGAATAACAGCCAAATAAAACATTGACCTTTACAGCAATAGCGACGTGTAGATAGTTATCAGATCACGCGCCCTAACAACATTGGAACAAAGGAAGTAACGCTGAAAACCTCAGTGGCCACTCGAATTTCCGGTGCGTAGAAATCGCGTGCTTGCTTTGTTGAGGATTCCACACGTCTGTATATATTGTATTGAGTATTAGTATGTGTCAGAGAGAGTGCACAGACAGGTGGAATAAAAGAAGGACACAGAGGGACTGAAGAAAAGACGAGAAAGGACACGAATTGCTTTAACACACCGCACATTTCAGCTGATAAGAAAACTGCACCAGGGACACGAACGTGCCATTCTTGCTGCGCATACCGATTCCTTGTTAGCTCGCATTAATATTACCCAAGGCAATAAAATTCACCTTTTTATGTGTCGACTTCTTGATTGTGACGTTTTTATCCTCCCAATAGTACACCGAAAAAAAAATACATACTCTGTGTTTATTAAATACATTGGTACTATACTCTCGTCTACTCTGGAAAAAGAGAGAAAAGAAGAAAATCTCACGTACAAGGTAGAACAAGAGATTAGGCATTTCTCCAGTAGCACACTCAAACACACACACACCCACAGTAGAAAGATATTCTCAAAACTTTTCAAACTCCAATAAAATAAACTATAACCATTTTTGTAGGAAATTAAATTCACCAGAGTAAAATTTTCTTATGGATAATTTAACTGCTCAGTGACATAATCGTGAAAAATAATCATCAATACGAGAAAAAAAAAATCTAAATGCCATCAAAAGTGATATTTTATTCTCATTAATATTTCAATAACTCAGTAAATAAGCGAGATAACAAAAAAAGTCATTAGAGTCAAACTGATAAAAAATTTAATTCTCTACAAAAAATGTAGAATAAATTTTTTCAGTAATTTGCTTTATTTTAGTGATATTTTGAAAAATTAAAGATTAATTTTTTTATTTAAAACTTTCCAACTAATTCAAGATTTTTGGGAAAAAAAAAATGGAACACAAGTAAGAAAAATGATTTTCTCGGATTTTTATGTGTGAATAAAATACCAGAAAATCGGCTACTCCCTCCAGAAAATGTCAGATATATTCATACTTATGTATATCCAAAATCCTCACATCAATTTATCACTCGTGACCGGGGTAAATTCAGTGGAAAATAATGTCTAAATGATAATCCTCATCAAGTTTTATATATACACTGTAGACGACATCATCCTGTACACGTCTTTGAGCTCATAAATAAGTTGAAAAAAAGGGACACACGGCCAATTTTCCAGCAGCTGATGTAGCAACACCATGGCATTGAGATAGCAATCGCAGCTTGCCTAAAGCCCGCTTACATCCCGTGAGATCATTAACACGACAAGAGATTCTAATCACGCAACATTGCACATCGTTTTAGCATAAACCCAAATCCCGTCAACATTTCCCTCTCATTTCCTATAACATAGCCATCATATTATCATTCCCCCTGCACGCGCCTTAAACATCGCAGAAAAAGGTGCTTATCACACAAAAAAAGACATCACAAATTTCACGGTGTACTGTATACACTCCTCATTTTTTTTTTTTTTCCTACAAAACAACTGAGAAAATCGTTCACGGGAAGTCCGACGTAGACGAGAAGCCGAGACGAAGGGAAAAAAACAATCCTGCGATCGATCAAACCTCCCCAAGCAAAGCTCGTGCACGAAAAAAGAAGCTTAAATCGTGGAGAACACACATAGTTCATAAACTAACAATGTAAATCAGTGTCTAATAAATTTCTTCCATTTTATTTTCAACAATTTTTTTTTACTGCACCAACGAGCGTATATATATTTACTCACGTTTTCGCAGATATCCGAGGGCAATCACAGGCCAAAACTCGCAACGTATACTCTCTCTTCCAGATAGATGACAGAAGCGTAAAAAAAACCGTCAACACAATTCACATAATGCACATAACACTTCACTGATAAAAAGCACACTGGTGCACGCAAAGACTCGCTCCCTCGTCGTGTAGCAGACGAAAACTAATGACGCAAGGTTTAAATGCCCGCGCTAGAGTCAAAACAAATCAAGTATATTTAATTTTTTTTTTTTTACTCCCACTGAAAATTACTTCTGCACAATTTGACAAGCATTACCGGCAAACAGAGCCATACACAATATTTTCGTTTATACGTTCCGACGTTGTGAAAATTTTACTCCGAAATAAAAAAATTTTTTTTCTCGCCCCCTTCACAACTTTCACCGCGGGTCTCTGTCAAGGTTGAATCAACTGTACGTGTGCTCTAGAGCCCGTCGTCGTGGTCGTCGATAACAATGGCGTCGATCAGTCGAGAGACGTGGGGAAACGTATAAAACGTGCCGGTCGGGAGTACAAATGCGACACAACCTCTCCGCGCGAGATCACATTCGACTCTGAAGCGTTCAAGGCGTCTCGAGTTTCTGTCTATGCGGGGCAGGGGTGCCCCTAGTGGCGGGAGCAAGCGACCGCCGACCCGCGCACGCGGTGGGGGAACTGTGGCAGCCGTAGTGGGGACAACGGAGTGGCACACACGAGAGTTTCAGAGCACAGCCGCGGCCCAATGCGAGATTTTACATCTTTTGAATTTTTATTTATAATATCAAATAACTATACACAATTTATAACGACTAGGATACATATTTACACGACTTGGAGCGACGAAAAAATTCGCCGTCAAGACCCACAAGGCTACCAGCAAAAGCAAGCGAGCCGAGGAGATGCCGGAAAATTCCCCGTGTGAAATTGTGGCGTGACAAAGACGGACAATTTAGAAGAGAGAATACTATGGCGCGCACGGATGGCAGCGGTGGGGGGCAACAGATAGTCGGGGAAGGGCGTCGCTCGATCGCTGCCGCAAAGCGCTTCGGACGTTCCCGGAAGCCGTCGGCAGGTAGCGCCGGAGCACGAAAGGGGTTTACGAGTTGGCACGTGCGCCGCGGTCGCGCGCTGCTATCTAGCGGACAAAAAATAAAACACCACAACTCCTCCCGTTCAATTGATGATCGTCTGCGTACTCGATGCACGGTATATCGCGACTTTAACGTAAATAAATACCCCCCTCCCTGCGTGGAAAAAAATAAATAAAATTAAATCACCGAGGACAGAATCTTTGCCCAACATTTTTCACACACACACACACACACACGTGCATAATAAAAATTTGCAGCCGTGGTGGGGAATAAAAAAAAATGCCACGAATGCTCGGCGAAGCGAGAGGTGGAAGAAAGATCGAATAATGAAAGAAAAAAAAATAAAAGGAGCGGGCAACGGTACAGAAAATACACGGATTAACCCTTGGCGGAGGGGGACGAGCGCGCACATTGAACTACCGCGACCTGGTCATTAAGCTAGCGTGGTCTGTGTTCGATTGGTCGCACAAATTCCATTGAATCTTAAATCTCTGAGCGCGATAACCGAGGGGTCGCTGAGGTGAACATTCGCAGCAGTGTAAATAGAAGCAAGGCGCGCGTTAGGCTGCGCCTCATTAAAGGCGACGAGCGTCGCGCCCGATGCGTCTCCTTCGGGCGTGACACACTACTCGCCCCTCTCGCAGTAACTGTCAGCCCTGTGGCGAAAAAAACCAAGTGTTTTAGCGAGTCTCGTATATATATCTCAGATTTTTTTTGCATCGCTATAATTGGCGGTGTTGGGTCGTCCCCGACGACGACGACGACGACGACGACTCATCTCAATTTTAGCGAAGAAATCTCTCAATTCGCCTTGATGCTATACTGGCGAGAGTAATTTTTACGTGAAAGTAGCTGTCGGCTAAAATGCAGGGGTTGAAGTGTCGTTAGCCAAGCGGGTGCGCGGTATAATGATAAATACGTGTGCATGATGAGCAGCAGCTCGGCATACGGACAACATTAAAGGGGGCTACATTATGCATTGTGACGGCTTAATTATCTCGCGTCATGCGCCTACAAAAATCGCCACTTACGGCCAGTTATTTCGCCTTGTGTGTGTGCCGCAGTTATTACGCACATTAAACGCGCGCTCGCGAAGAGCACCTCTCGCTGCATCTCCTCTCCATGCCCGTGTTAAATTAAGTGCCCGCTATCTCTGTCTCTCCCCCCCGTCAGCTTAGAACGCGAGTGCTTTACTGACTGTAACGTAACACATATACATATATGAATATGAGATACCTATAGATATACGTAAATTCCCCATAATGCGCTTTTCGCCAGGCACTTTGGTCACTCTAAATACCCGAGGTGCATGTATACTTGCAGTACATAGTTCGTATATATTTCAAACTTTTCTGCTACTTTATTACTTGTCATATATTTTTCAAATAGCCAAAATTTGTCTTAAAAATTTTTTTCAGTGTCGTGTATAGCTATAATTTATTGTTATTATAGATTATTATAAATTTTTTTACTCACTCAAATCAGCATAACAGGAAAATTAGTCCATCTGAAAAATAAAGAGAAAAAAAATATTTAAAAATTGAGAAAATTCAAATCATTATGTGAAAATAATTAAAAATATAATTAAAATAATAAAAAGCTATAAGTATATAATGTATTTTTTAATTTTTTTTTAAGGATATTTTTTGTAAAAAATTAAATTTCCTGTTTGAGTAAAAAAAAAAATCCTGACACGCAAAAGCAATTGATTTGAATGAATTTTTCATGCAGAATGTATAAATATAATTAATTTTACTTTTTTTTTCATGCAAATAACAGTGTCGCTGCCGTTTTTTCCAGCACTTTTGCGGTTAATTCACTGAATGATTTCAAGTGGTAATGAGAGTACAGAGTAGAGTAGGGCTCGTCAATTTTTTTTTTATTCCTCATCTCTGAACGGGCGCTCAAACATCCGCGAATTTCAGAATCGCTGGCGGAATAACGGTACCCGGGAGCAATCTAGCTAGCCGCGTCGGTAATATTTGCGTTTCCGTTGTTTGCGTGACGCTGACATCGCCGGGGGCGACGTTTCAGAAGTCACGGGGTTTAAATATTTAAATTCCATTTTTTGAAAAATTGAGTGAATTCTGAGCGTGGAAGCGAGCACGCCGAGCAGTACCTAGAGAAAGAGAAGCATTAGTGGTAGTGCCTGGTATAAAGATGACACAAGACATTTCTTCGCGACGATGGCGGAAAAACCCCGAGTTTTTCCGCCGCGGAAACGAGGACACACGTGATATAGACTGTACATAGCAATGGGGAGAAGACGAACAACGAAATTATGATAAGTAGCTCGGTAATCACGACTATATAACGTTCGTACAGACCCACTGCACGGAGACACGAGCATCAGAGGGGGAGCAAGTATAAAACTCTCGTATAACGAATGAAAGAAAGGAGCAGGAGAAAAAAAGGGCCAATTCGTTTTGCTTTAAAGCTCGACTCTGACACACAGAAGAAGAAGAAGAAGAAAAAAAAAAAGCAGAGAAAATATACATGAAAACGCGAGACGAGGGTCTAGGCAAAGAATTTTTTCAATTGCTGACAGTTTAGACTACTCTCGCGCGCGCACAAGACAAAATGGCGGTTTATGTATTTACACGCAAACTAGGGAGTTTCTGAAATTCCATAGTTTACAGTCACTCGCGTCGAGACCATAATATACATGCAGGTATATAGAGAAGCACAGAAATATATCGAAGATCATGTACATGAGCTTCTCGCCGCACTAGTAGTTCTATATTTTGTGTCCTCTCGTCGATGCTTTCACGCGGCTATATGTATACATATATATGCATTGTAGGCACACGCCCCCATCTCTCACGTAGCTATACACAACGCCATCTGGCTATCGGTTCAATTCCTGTTGGCGAAACCAAATATTTCGTGATATTACCGTCAGAACGAGCGAGCGAACGAGATGGACGAGCATCGGTTGGACGTAACGTCGGAACGCCAACAATTCCATTTGGAAATCTCGCAAAAACTCGCAATCCGGTATTCGGGTTTTGTAGGTACGGTATATAAATATATAGGTAGGGTACAGTTACTGCCAGTACACTTTTGAGATGCATTCCGACGCGCGAGTGAGGAATTTTTTTCGTAAGCCTAACTATAAGCCCCCTGTGAGCCTATACAATTTTTAAAAGTGGGCCCGGGAAAAATTTATCGAGTATTCGCGCACAAACTGGAATATTGTAGTAGTCGCGTCGTTTATTTTCTCGGGGCTGTGACGGCGCGCGGTTTATATTCTTCGTGTGCTCTTATTTTATGTATTCCAATAATTACTCCGAGCGCTGTTATGTGCGCTCGCTCTACTCAGTCTGTGTGACTGCAAAAAAAAACGAAAATGTCGTCACTTTCGCGCTATGTACTGCCTCTCGTTCCGAGAACGAGCCGCGCGAATGTAAACAGAGGGATTGCCAACGTTCGGGGTCTATACTCAGAGACAACACAACGCTGAGCGAAAGCACACGATCGATTGATTCCACGAATTACACGTTTTATGACCTCTAGACTTTACTGTACGGCCCCAACATGTAATCTCAGATATAGTGTAACGGAGGTATTATTTTCGATCGGGTATATGCTGTAGCTAGACCCTTTTTATTATCGATCTATATATACGCGTACGTGATTTTTAGGGATTTAATCTAATGCCTCTCTGTGTGCAATCGATTTTACGGATAAAAAAAAATTTATATTCGCAGTAATCTTTTCAGTTTACCCAAATATTACAGGCATTATGAGAGTTATTGAATTTTTTAATATAGAATTACGTTCTTTTATCGATGAGAAAAAATCGATAAAAAAAATTAGATTTTTTATTTTCCTCTTAAAAAAATCAATTTTCCAAAATTCTATATTATAATATAAAAAAAAAAAAAAACAATATTAAATATTGTGAATCGCATTTTATGTCTGATGGTGAAAATATATAATAAATTCGTCGACGCGAAATATCGTGAATCTCGTCTAGAACTAGTTTGCGAGATATTTGCAAGGCAAAAAGCTTACTTGCTCTTTTGCCACGGTTTGCCTGGCACAATTATGACTATTGGCCCGACAGTTTTGAGGAACATAAGGGCATGTAGCTGAACCACGAGCAGGCTTGCAATGTCGAAGGGTTCAATTTAGCGTTCTCAATGGCGTAGCATCGTAAATAGAGCTCCACGAAATGGCTAATGGATCCGAATAACACGGATTATTCGGATTTCCTCGAGCATCTCCTTTCGCTTGCCCGAGCCCCGATCGACGTAACGGTCTTATTCAGTCCCTCGAGATTGTTGCATCGCTCTCCGAGATTCGAATAAAACGCAGATATAATCCAATCTACTGAGAATGATGATGCATACATGGACCATGTGCTATTATACGGGCTCACGTAAATTTGTCGTCGAGCGTGTCGACCAGTCGTGTGCTTCGTTAACCCACTCGACGATCGATACACTCCATTCGCCCCGGATAAATGTCGGCCGAGTGCAAAAAAAAAAAAAGAAAATTAAAAAATTTTTTTGGCGATAAACTATACGTCACAGAGAGAGTGGATTGGAAGCAAGAGAGGTGTCTACATGCGTGTGTCGATGGATATTGCGATTATCTGCCTCTCATTTTTTTTTTACTCCTCACCTATATATCCGCATACTTTTTTTCCTCCGTTGTATTTTAATTATCGGCAGACGAATAAAGGAGAAAATTGTTAGTATCTGGAAATACATTATTCCAGCATCATAGGGAGAGTATATAAAAAAAATTATATGCGACAAAAAAAAATTCTCTGTGGTGTAATTAATTACTTTGACGTGCGTTATAGCATATAGAGTGGCAGACTACACCTGTATAACACAGTGTTCGAGTGAATAATTAATCTTTAATATTTAGCTAAGACTAAATATTATTAATAATACTTATATACGAGTAGTGTGTGTCGCCTGTGCGCGCGCGGTAAACGTCAACTTTGATAATTAATTATTCCCCGGCTAATTGCTCGAGTTTCAACCTGTTAATGGAGACTCACTTTTTAACTGATATCGTATCAAGTGGTCAAATATTAATTTTCAACATGTACCAACCTCTCAATTTACAATTTTTCGAATAAAAAAAATATTTATCACTCTGGGAAATGAAAAAAAAAAAAAAATATTCAAACCTTTTTAAAATCAATAACGCGATGTAAATAAACTAATTTTCATGTTTTTTTTTTTTTTGTCTAAACTATTAAATTTTATAATTGTCACAGTTTTCATGATATTTAGACGAACCGGGGAAAAAGTGACGTCGACTTTTCATCTTTAGCCTGCGAAAGCGTATAGTCGACTTTCCCTATCTGTACCAGTGTTTTCTTTTTCTTTCTTCGTCAGCTCGCTCTGTCATCCGACGAGTCGGGTTCATTATTTTGCCAACAGTTGCGAACAAGTCCACGAAACTGGGCCGATGTCACTATACACAGGACAAACGAACTGGTGGATCGACACGAGAAAACACTTTTATCTTGTGTTACAAACCGACGCGAAAAAAAGAAGAAGTATAAAAAAAAAATCGAAAAATACAACACACAAAGTTCTAAGATTTTTTTTTCCTCGCATTTTCCAGGTGTGCTGAAAAATGGCCGATCGATATTCTATCATAATCGCTGATGCTACGACGAGAGATGGAAACACTCTTGGGATTTGAATTTCAAATATAAACGAGCGAAACTCTCGGTTCGCGACTCCCCGAGAAAGAGCCCTCAGAAACGTGTTTCTCCACCCGTGATAATCATCGTAAAATTGTAAATACACGCATGAATGAGAAAGAGAAACATCATTAAACACAATGATTGCCGTAACGAAATTTTACCGGAAGAAATTATATCACAATTTTGAAATATACCTTGACATCACATAATAAACGTTATTTTACATATATTAAAAAAAAAAATTTTCTACGACGCTATATGACCGGATAAAAATTTTTTTCCTTATAGATATATGAGTTTTATAAATTTTTAAAAAATGTTTAAAATAAAGAAAATTTTCTGGCATATTATTTTTTCCATTGCCCGATTGAAAATTTATACAGAATTTATTATTGAGGAAGATTATTAACTATTGCATAAAATGAATTCAGTTTTATTTGTCTGGATGGGCGTCACGCGCGCGCCAGAGTAGCGACATCTGCATTTAACTGCTTCTACCTATATTGTGTTTCCCTTGAAGCTCGTCGTGCGCGTCCTGTGCGCTGCTTTTTGGATGCTTTTTACTAATTATATCCTTACTTTCTCTATTTATATAAATTATATTTTTTTTCTCTCTCTCTCTCTCGGTCCTGTTTGCCTCAGGTGCACACACAAAACCACCTGGATGTATTATACACGTTTGTGTGGCTCTTGACAAGGGGGCACGTAGCAACCGTTTGAATGCGTAATCGCAACTGCAAAACACATCCCTGAAATGTGGAGAGATCTGGGTATATACGGCGAGTTGCAAGGGAAAAAAACATGGAAACAATGCTTGGCGCGAGGGAAATGGAAATTGTTGAGTTATATCTTCCGGGGAAAATGGATAAAAAGTAAATAAATAACGCGTAAGATAATTTATTTCCTCCCTATTAATTAAAACCCAAACTTTCTATCGAATTATATCAATGAAAAAATTTTTCAAATCAAGACCTATTTGGCCGCAAAAAATTAACAAGACGAAAAAAATGACGCGAAATCAATTTTACCACGAACTAGTATTTTTTAAAATATTTTTCCCAGGCTCCGAGGGCATTCTATCAGATGTAAAATTGCTTTAAAATTTTATAGAGTGGTTATATGCTATCAACATCCAAGGAAATATATCCACGTATCAATAATTCGTTAATTGCAGACAGAGAGCGCAAAAGCACGGCTCGTTTGAGACGAGGTACATTAGAGTAAAAGAGAGCGGAGGGGCTTATCCGGGAAGAGATGTCCGCAGCACAAAGCTATGCCACAGGCCATTTTCCTAGCTCATCTTTGCGCTTCTGTACATCGCTCGCGTCGCACTTTGTTCTGCTGGCTGCCATCTATAAACGCGGGCGTATATACGTAATATGCATGTCTTATGTTTTTCACTCAATGCGCGGTATATTATAATAACGCGCTGCGATTTACATGAGATTTTGTAATCATCAATTGAATTTCATGGCAAAGAGAATATATATTATTATTATTATTATTATTATATGCGAGAAGCCGAATAAATTTATTCCTCGAATGGTGTGTTTATGCATCAACGTGACGTTTGAATATATAATATAAATATATAAATAGAAGCGTATACTTTATGTATGTTTGACGAAGCCATTTATCGACCACGGGATTAATTAATTATTTAATAAATAGACTCTACCAATATATCTGAATCCATAATGGTTGGCTAATAATAAATACCACAAATTTATCACGTAAGAACACATTTGTTCAATAAACCGAAAAACACTATATTTAATTTATTCCATTAAGAGTTTTTCATGCGAAAAAAAATTTTTTTATCGCTATTTTTTTAACTTTAAATAAATGACATTAAATGAATAAATGAATTGCCAATCTGTGAAAGTGCAATTTTTTATAAAATCACAAAATATATCTATACCGTCTTTCATGTTTTTTTACAAGGAAAAAAAAATCTTTCTGTCATTATTTCCAATTAAATATTTATAGAGAAGTGAAATTCCCAACGAAAATTTCAAAATATCTAATGAAATTAAGTGATTTTTAATTTTTTTTAATTAACAAAGTGTTTTAATATGTTAAAAGAAATTTTTCTACTCTAAGAAAATAGTTAAAAAATATTTTTCATCCGCACATTAGGTTCAATTATAAATATTCGAATAACAGGAGTAAAGTGGTTAAGGAATAATATAAAATAGAGTTTACGACAGGTATGAAGATGAATTGTGGGATGCTTGTCATTGGTCGATATATGGAAACTGTCAAAGTGTGTGGCTAAGTGTAATACAGCGTATCTATCAAGAGGCTCTAGTTTAGTGTAGTAGCAGATGGTTTCCGAGTTGCAGAGAGACGCCCTCTCTAGAAGCCGGCTCTTACTCGGCCCCTTATCCGCCACCAGTTACTTCCTAGACTGCATGAGCCATATATACAGACGCAATGCCCTATAGTTTATATATAATAGAATGTATATGCTCTAGTTGTAAGGCTGATGGATGGATAGAGGCGGTAAGCCGGATTCAATCTTTCGGGATGGACATCCGGTAATTGCTTGTGTGTATTAAACAAATGTGCTGTGTTTCTAGCAGCTTCCATTTTGCCCATTAAATGAAAAAAACTTTTAGCAATTTTTCTTTGAGAATATTGTTCCATTAGACGCACATTTTTATGGCCCATTGTACTTGGTCAAAAGCAAACTGCCACCCTAGAGATTATTCATTTTTTTTAATAAATTCTGTTGTACTATAAATTATTTAATAGCTGGAATTATTTTATAAAAATACTATGGTGTCTAAAGGATACCCCAAAAAATCTTCAACCCTCTATCGTCAGTCTAAAGATCCCTAACCACCCTCCAAACCTGACAAAATGTACTTATAGTACATCAAGCTTTTATTATTTCAGTTTAGTGAAGAAAAAAAATTTATTCTATTATGCTAGAAACTGTTTAATAACACTCTTTGCACTAGAATTATTTTTTAAAATTACTCTAGTTTCTATAAAGGACGGGGAAATTTTTACAACCCTCGATTATCGGTCTAAACACCTCCAGCCAATCTCTAAACCGGTTATTCCTGTTAAAAATTATTTTTAAAAAAATCTATGACTCATTGCATCATGCTTATATGGTTTTAAATGATAAAAAAAATTTTTTTACTCATTTATATTGAAAGATTTTAACTGGGCTGACTATTTTTACGGATGTATCACTATCGCTATGTTAAAAATTTGGTTTTTTTTTCAATTTTAAAATAATGAAAACATTTTTTTCAATTTTTTTTTGTTAATTTATGGTAAATATTTGAAGTAAAAAAAATTTTTAATCAATCATACGGAGAAAAATCATGTCAATTGACACATGAAATGTCCGTTGAAAGCATTGATCAAGTTTGTCTGACAGAAAAACTGATAAAAAAATCTCTATTAATTATTAAATTTGTATCAGCGAAGTATACACTTGAAAATTCAATTAATTTCGCAAGAAATTATCGCGTTTGGATATGTATAAAAAATTGTGTTGAACAAAACAAAAAAAAAAGCTGTCGATGAAAATATATGTACACATGATGGGAAGAGAGACGAAGTGAGAGAGAAGAGGGTGAGTCATTATAAAGTGATCTCTAGGAGGAAATTGAATTTTCATAAAGACAAAAAAAAATATACGATTTTGTCGGATATCTCGGTCGTCGGCGTCGTCCTGGAGCGCGCACGAAAAATCCAGAGATACGCGCGAGCGCTCTCTTGCTGCATTCAAAATCTGAATAAAGCCTCAAACGTTCGGTCGGCCGTGTAATCGGGATAAGCGAAGCGAACTCGCAGACTATAGAATATCTATATGTATGTATATAACAGCAGTGTACAAAAAGCAGGGGAGGAGTGCATATATATGAACGAAATCGTTGGATTATGAATATTCCGACCTTTTAATGGCAGAATATTTTTCCTGTCGGGGTGTATACATTTATATACAAATATATATACGTCAAATGCGCGTAATAAAGAGTATATGGACTGAGAGAGATAAAAGGGGACCAAGCGCACATAAATTATTAAACGATTATATACGCGCGCGCGCGCGAGATGGTGCGTGGGTGCATAAAAAGTAAGGACATCACCACGTGGGGATAATAAATATACCTATCTTCGAAGATGAAAAACTTCCCACACACACACACACACACACCACACACACACACACATCAAAGTATTAACTACGATATGAGTATATGAAAAAACACTTTTCACATTGCTCATATATTCACCACAAAATAAAAACCCTATATAATCGCCATTTTTCTCAAACAAAATTTAAAAAAAAATGTAAAATAATATTTGTATAGAATTCAATTTTTTTAATACGAGAAAAAAAAATTTTTAATCCCAAAAAACAGGATTCTGTCAAAATTTTCATTAATAATTTTTTATTTTAAAAAAACTAGTAAAAAGTTTTTCAATTATATAGAATGAAAAAAAAGTTCATTTAAAAATTGCTATTTGGAAAAAACGAAAAAATCATTCCCAAATTTATATTTTAATATTTACCGTAAAATATAGACATTTTTTTTTTTATTAAGAATATATATTTTTTTTAATTAAGTGAAAATTTTACAATATTCTAATGATTTTGAATTTTCTAAAAAAAAATTAATGATATATAATCAAGTAAAATATAATTCAAATAATATTTGTGACATTTGACATTGAGGTAAATTTTTATTTCTCGAATTTCCAGGTCGTGTAGATTTTCACACGACCATTGCCCGTACACCCCACCGTCATCACCGGCGACATAAATAATCCGAGTGAACATCAGTGACCCTCTTCGACTCGGAATATATAAAGTTGGTAATTACGTCAAGCAACGTGTACCATCAAGCAGAATGGGAAACGTGAGCGATGGTAATCGTCTTCATAAATTTATAACAAGCCAAGTGAGACACAAGATGGGTGGAGAAAAAAAAAATATTACCATTCACGACACTATAATATCACATTGAGACATATATTTATACATATATCCCCTCGTCTAAAACCAACTGAATTTGACATATCACCACAGCACTCATAATAAATTTACTAATTACAGGTAAGGACACGTGGCGGCGTTGACAAATGTCCCTTTTGAATTTCTCAAATTTCCTCATGACTATTTGAATAATAGCACTTTAACAACCAGAAAAACATATGAAAAAAAAAATAAATTTCCATGGCTTATTTGCGTGTCAAACGTGACATCAAGCGGCGGAGAAAAGTATCGGATGTATAGAAATACACGGGAAAAGCCAGAGAAAAATTCGTGTGTGAGGGTTATATATATTGGCACCCAAGAGCGGAAGTTGAAACCCGAGCGACTATAATGGACAATCGATACACGTCGATCCAAGCCAATTTCAAAGAAACTTTCCTATACTCTTAAGTATTTTTTAACTTTACTACCCTCGTTCCATCTACCGTTGGATTAATTCAATCTTCATTTGCATATTCACCCGCGCCCCCAACGATTTTCCACATCAATTAACTTATTGGCGGACGGTAAATAAGGCCACTGTCTTATCCCGCGCGTCGCGACAGCCGCGTGGATTTCATCTGAATTATACTGTCAAACTTTGTCAATATTTTATATATTATTTCAAACCTTTTATAGACATAAATAAATACTAAATATATAGAGCCGAGCAAAATGCAAAAATTGAAAAGTTATTATTAGTCAAACTCTCCCGCGTCATCCGGCAGCCGAGGAGAAGGAGGAGGTGTGCAGTGAGATAACAGACTCTTGGCCAGTTACCTCAGCATAATTTTTCATACATTCACAGCCACGAAAATAACGGTCACGCGATCCTATCAACTTTATTGAGGTCAAAGTGAAGAGAAAAAAATGTCGAGCACTGTAATCAAAAGTGGCGTGTATTTTTTACATACATTAGAGTCCCGTTGAATAATTTAAGCATCGGGGGGTCTTGAGAAAAAGAGAGGTAAAAAAAAAAAACAAGTGAAAAATTTCAGTGCGAAAAAATTCACTCTAGAAATTGATAATTTACTACTACGAATTTTATTCTCAAGTTAAAAAAGAAAAAAATCACTATTTACCAATCGTAAAGTTTTTTGGAATTTTTTTTTCTTTTCGTCATGAATTTTATGCTGTTAATAAAGGGCCCTTAGTGGTCGGCCCGGAAGAGTAATCGTCACTTTAGCCGCATGGGCGTAACTTTCATTAAAGCGCTTTTATTTGACTTAGTGACAAAAAGGACGGAGGAAAGAGGGAACATGAAAGCAATCTTTGCGTCGTCGGGCGAAGCCCGCCGGGGAACCTACTACCATACCTACCAACCATATCAACGACTGCCGCCGAAGCATGCGGAATTTTCCTACGTAGCCCCCGGGGCCCCCCAAAGAGTATAGTTGAGAAAGAGAGAGCGAGGAATATATAGACCAACCAAACAATCAGCAATATTTGCACCATCCTTTGTCACCCCATACCTTTTACCTCGACGCTATTTTTCTCGTCTCGCTCATTGGCCCGACGACGTCAAAGACTGCGAAATATTAACGCAGAAATATCGTTATTGTCACAGACTGTCTCTCTGTACAATATATATGTATATTTATATACACGTGGAATATTTATTTATGAATGTTGAATCTTGTATACATATACGTGCACAACATCCCTGCAGATTTCATCCTCTGCTTCCAACAGTCAAATTCTCATTTTATATTATTTATTTACCCTTTATATTCGAGGCTTTTTAAATATATCTCGCATCTCTGAACACTATTATTACCATTATATCGCAGTGGTAAGCTTGACATGTTCATGAATTTTACTTTTAAATAAAGAATTTAGAAAATTAATGATTCTCGACATTTATCATTAATCAATGATAAATGTCGAGATTAATAATAATCCTAAACTTACAGTTACATTCGTATAAACTCGAAAAAAAAAAAATTGTGAAGAAAAAAATTTTTTTTTAGCTTCACAAAAATATTGAAACAATTAAAAAAATTTTTTATTGAAATTTTTTATTAGAATTCTTTGAATTTTATATGTCTTAAAAATATTTAATACTGTAAAATCAACCATTTTCTGTGAGTAGGCAAAATATGAAGTAGATAATTCTTTAATGGTCAGACCAATACTGCATTTACGCGGTGAGTGTATAAAAACGGTTTTAAATAATATTGCATAACCACACGGGTTACATTTAAAATGTGCTATAAAAAGCCTCAAATACCTGAATTAACCATCGAAAAACCCCTTATTACATAATATCGCATAAAAACCACATAGGTATTTGCACGAGGGTGTGTGAATAGTCTATATATCCAACTAAAGATTCACTTCCGTCATATTTATGACATGAAAACACTTACATATGAAATATTACACAGAGCAAGGTCAAGAGAAAACTGCATTGTCTAGACTCTAAATGGCGTTGTACATGAGCAACTAACTATAACTATGTGTGTACGACCCTACTACACAACTGACGCTGAACTTGATTAACTATTAAAATCCAAGAGAATAGCAAACTGCGCGATTTATACTATGCATATATTTTTAGCCACAAAAACAGACCTTGTTCAAAATAAACACAAACGAAAAAATCAGTCTAATCGTTAAAAAAATATAAATAAATGAATAAAACATCCATATTTACATCACGTCAATATAATCCAATAAAACATTAAATATTTTATAAAATACTTCAATTAATATCCCACAAAATAGTTCATTCAAAAATAACTCTCTCAAACATCAATTCAACCGATAAATATTCAATTTCCCAAACGGCCTTTCAATATATTCATTTCATCATATACTTATATGCAAGCGGAAATCCCGGAGGTATATAAAGCGAAAAGCCATGAAGCATGAAAAACAATGCATTACAAGAGGATATAAACAAAATTAAAAAAAAAAAAATAATAAATAATCCAACGTAAAAATCGATCGCGGAACCAGCGGTACATTATTATCTATATTACCATGGAAAATAATTGATTTTGCGAATGACGTTACCGACGCCAAATTATATATACAATGTATAAGTGAATTGGCTGAGGTTTATATATATGCTCATCAGGATGTAGGTCGGTACGTCGAGGATATTCTCTCTCAGACTCTGTCGCACATGTAGCGTTTAAATATTCATCAGTGACTTCCGAAACGACAGAGCGACCTCATTTAGTTAGTGCTATATAAGCGACTGGTTTCACTCCCCTGCGCGATGCGTATACACACACAAATATACGCAAATGCGTGGATAATTCGTATATTTACATCGCCCCTGCCCCCCTGCAAGTCTTGATGCGTCATATATGCTCAATGCTCCGTCACTAAATAAACAAGAGAATTGTCATGCATGTTATACATTGTTTAACACACATCAAGACGATGAGGGAGTAGCGAGAGACACAAGGACACGATTCCAACGCTATACACCTATATGTGTTTACAGGTAGGTGTATCGAGGTCACGCAAACCGTCTGAGCGCAGGTCTGACGATGGTGGCGTACAACCCTCCTGAAAACCATCACAGTTTCTCGGCCTCTCTCGCACCCCTACTCAAGCCAACTCAACCACCTAGACTTGCCAGGTTTCACCTACAAGTTAAATAACGTTGCGAGCACCTTCTTGTAACGGTCCAAAGTATTTCTTCAAGTCGCTTCTATACTTATATACTCTATTAACGTTATTCAAGCAAACTTCTAACTGTCCAAGCGTTCAAAGCCTGTGTATATTGTTGTTCAAATCGATAATCAGCTGTTTAAACTTTTTTATTTCATCGCGCTCAAGGCTTTAAAGATGTTTTTTTTTTTTTTCAAATAGTTTTGTGATGTTTTAATATTAAATATTTATAAACAGTGTGTGTGTTTTTTTGTTGTTTGGGGGGCTTTTTTTTCATGTTTTGTGACAGTTTAAAAAGGAATATTGCGAAATGGTAACTATATTTTGGCATGGGTTGATTAGTTTATCGTTTATAGATGTTGCACATATGATAACGGCAAATGAGCACAAAATTTTGATGGCACGTTGAGTGATTATAATTGGAATTGTAATGGAATTTACGTTGTGCCAATGTAACTGGCATATATCGCGATACTTCATTTAACGTGCGCAGCTCCATTTGGCCTCGGTGCATATACACAAAACCAATTACATTGCTCAACAACGGCTGCAGAGATAACTGTGCATGTGTATCTGATAAGTATCTCTCTCGTGGTTATAAAGTTTAAATTATTTTTTGATATCCACGCTGCGCGTCACAAAACAAAAAAATTTTTTCGAATATGTCTAATAAATTATTGAATTAAAAATCTATTTTTATCTTGGCAAATAATAAAAAATTGTTGAGATAAGTGTATATGAAGTATCTAATTTTCAATACATCTAAAATTTTTTTCCAAGAATCTTTTTAATTGTTTGATCAATTATTGGGGCCATGAGGATACTTGTATGTCGTTATAATTAACTTTTAGAGTTGAAAAAAAAATGTTAAATGCACGAAAATATTTTTTTTTCTTCTATTTTAAACAAAAAATAAAATTTTCCACCAACTGTTTGTAAATTGACCACTCGGAAAAAATATAAATATTACGTTTTTTTTTTGTTTCAAAATGTAATTTTTTCTTTCAATTGGTTATTATTTTAGGTTTTTTTCATGAATTTTCATCATATCAAAATGTCAATAACAGAGTTAGTCAATTATCCTTGTCTGAATATGGCATGGATTTTGCAAACAATTTTTTTCTCATTTGTCAATTGCCTACTCTCTTTGTCGATTGAATTTTGATGGATAAATTTTGACAAACGTTTCTGATACGAGAATTTCGCACAAATTGAGTATTTTCTACAACCATTCAATTATACTCTATATATATATATATATATACCGAGACAACTATAACTACGCACCAATAAAATTTATAAATGAGATATATACATATATACACACAAATGGGATTATGAAATCGTAGTCACGTTATATGACTCTCCGGGGTCACATTACAACAATATGAATCAAGTTGATAAGTTTATTGCACAATTAAAAAAACCAAGCGGTCTAGTAAATTTTTCTCTATATGTGATTTTTTTTTCATAGAATTGATCGCATAAAATTGGATATTCCTCAAATGTTTTTTTTTGTACCTCAATTAATTGTAAAATTCCAATGCATATATGTATTATAGTGGTAATTTGCAAGAGGTAATTGCGAACAAATGATGAAATTTATGAAAAAAAAAATAATTGTTAATTAATTGCTAGTGCAACGATCCTCTATAACTAATTTTGTAATTAACTCTCGCGAGACAATCACCATGGCGAAACAGACTCTACAATACAAAGTTTCGATGGTACTACGACTGCTAATTGTGACGCTACGTCAGTCGTCGATATCGCTCATTGTTTTGACCTGGGGCATTGTTTCAATGTTTGCTGTGTCGAATTCTACAATAAACGACCGAGCTGCCACAAACATTGTTTGTTGTTAGTACTAACGATCGTCGAAACTCTCACATAACATATGCATCATTCATGTATAAACAAATGGTATACCCTCTGACATTTGTTTCTAATTGAATTTCAATCACGATATTTCAATGCTGTCAAAAAAAAAAAAAAAATACAAGATATCCAGTATCTGTACGCTACGTTTCATAATAATATAATCAATAATATTCACGTTATTTTGTTCAATAATGGCAGAAAAGCCATTGTTATTTTCCGGCTTACAATGTATGAAATTACCAATTGTATATTGTGAAACACAAGACTAATGGAAAAAAAAAAAATAATAATATTAATAATAATTTTAACAATTTAATTCCATCATATGATATAACGTTTGAGCGTAAAATTTATTTCATGTAATTCATTATTAATTCGAGTGATTATATAATTAATTTTTTATTTTAATTTAACAAAACTGAGTATATATGCAGTATATGAAATGAAATTTCGATTATTCGTCGCTTGAATTAATATTGCTTTCATCAATATAATCTGAAAGCTTCAATCACAACCAAATGTAGAATTAATCGATGATTTATATTATTAAATTTTATCCAAAAGAAAAAAAAATTCGCATGGTGAAAACAAAATTATTATTTCAACTTTTATAGAAGAAATCAAGAAATCATTTTTCCAGGTTAAAATCAAACTAAAATAAATTAAACACGGTGAAAAAAAAATTTTTCTAGCTTTTAAATAATTAAGAAGGAAGAAATTTCGTAAAAATCCAATGAAATGTCCCTGAAATTTTAATTTTTTTCATTTATAACTAATGGACATTTTTTTCACACTTGAAAAAATCAATAATTTGACTCAGTCTAAACATTGAAATGGTGTATTTTCATGTCCATCATGTCAGTCAGTGACAACACGCACACCCGTAGAGGAAAACACATTAGAGCGAATGAGATTCAATATTAGCTAGTGTTTGAAAAATTCATGCGCTTAGCGAGCAGTTTCCCTGGGTAGATAAGCCATGAACAGACACACACACACATATAAAGTGCGTGTCCCACGGCCATCAACGTTTCCGATGATAAGTGTGTGTTGGTGGTGTCCAAGCGGCTTTTGCTATTGTTCAAATGCATGCATATAGCGCCACATAATCGCTTTAATTCTAGCGGTTGCTAAAACGCGCAGCAATAAATATCCATTGGGATAAATAATTTTTATTTGCACTATAAATATATTGAAAAATGCCTGAGAATTTTTTTTTTTTTTTTTTCAGTGAAAATGGATTTGCGACGCTTTCAACGCTGCACTCGACGAGGCGCGGACAAAGGCGTGAAGAGATGAGTTGGATAAAGAAACGTCGTGCTTCTTCGAAAATGTAAAGGATCTTAAAAAAAAAAAGTGAGAGAGCGGCAAGAAAGTCCAGGGCGTACATATAAAAGTCCGTCCAACACCAGCAAAATGTCTTTCTTCGGGTGGGCAAGAGGCGACCGAGAAAACGCAGAGCATTCGGGACGCAATTTACAGGATGGTCTCTTTCAAATAGCATCCCAAGCTTGTCACATACTCGTCCAAGTAAGGCTCTGTGTCTTTAATTAAAATAAAAGCTCCCTCTCTGTCTTTAGTCTGATTAGTTAGTTATATTCCGTGATGTTTTAAAATTGTCTGGCTCCAAGAAATTTTTTCCTCCCAAAAAAAAAAAAATTTTCATTCAATTCGAGAAATATACTTTCCACGTGTAAAAATGCCATTTTCCTCTTTCGAGGGCGTTCCATTGATTATTTAAAGCTCCAAAAGTAATTTTATTCCATCTTAAAAAATTTAAATACCTTCTACAGAAGTTTTATCTAAATATTGTGTTTTTTTTTTTTTTTTTTCACTCCAATATATCAAACGATATTTTCTGATGAAAAAATATCGAAAAAAAAAAATCATTTTTTAGATGCATCCAAAATAATTTTGCTAGAGATAAAATTGCCCATAACTGCAGCGCGGAAGTTCACGTCCGCAACGGGATGAAAAATAGCGCATATGAAAAAAAACCAGACGAAAAAAAAACCGCGACTATCACAGAAAAAATAACTGTTTTCGATTTTTTTTTTCTCTCTATTTCCCAGTGTAATCTGCAGTATTTTTTTTTTTAAATAGAAATACGACACTCCTCCCTAATAATTTTAGAATAAAAAATTTCGACAGTATGATTTAAGCTAAGGACGGAAGTTTTTAATGGATAAATAAAATTGTGGTTAATTTTAACAGGTAAATAACACTCACAACTACGGTGGCAACAATACGGTAACAAACGTAGCATACTCAAAGTACTCACCCTCAGCAGCCAGTACATCTGTTCCAACATCCTCTTCACCGTCAAAGTCCACCTCGAAGTCATTTGCAACCCCCTCGAACTCGGCAAAGGACCAGGACGTTGTCGTTCTGTTGCCTCATCGTAAAACCAGAACGCCTCGACACAAGCACAAACTTTCTGTAAGTAAAAAAAAAAATGACCAAATATTATCAATAAAAAAACCACAAAATCTACTTTAAACTCACAAAAAAGAACAAAAAATTAATTAAATTTCATAAATTTACTATAAGAAAAAAAATATTTGCACAGATCAAAAATATTTTTTATTGATAAAAAAAAAAAGTTACTGACTACGGAAAATATAAAGTTCATGTATAGATATGCGGCAATTTAGGTTGAAATTTGAATATAGCTATAAGCAAGTGCAAGAGCCCATTTGGTTAGGGTCAGGCTTGAGAGATGCGACCATTAAATCGTCTTCACATAGGTTTTATCGACGAGTGAATTTTTATCGCAACAGGACACGTTACAACGTTATAAATAATATAATCACCAATTTACTACTGGAATAGACTCATAAAAAAAATTCCCACGTCTCAAGCAATATGTCTGAACACTAAAAAAAAAAAAAAGAAAGACAACAGCAAATTGTCGTTTTCTCTTTTTTTTTTTGTTCGCCCCCGACAAAATTAGATCAGTTAGGCATCAGATGCACGGCTGTCCGAAATTGCACGACGTTTCACGGACGTAATGGAGACTACACAGAGGCCATTGGTTGAGAGTACGCTTCTATACCAGTGCTGCCAAGAGACGTCGAAACGTCTTTGCGTCCCATTTACCATCACCGGTTAGGTCCCTTTTATTTTTCCAACATTCGTCGCGGCGTTTACTGCACAGCACATCAGCACAGAGTCTATTGAATTTTTTTTTCTCTTCCTCGCCACTTGGAATAAAATTGTGTGTGCCATATTACATATATATACAGACATAAATGCCCTGCTGGATGGAGATTTTTATTAAAGATATTTCTACAACATATCTAACCACGCATGAATAGATAGAAACACAAAATGAAGCCGATCGCCTGCGTGTCGCGTGCTTCAAGGGCATTCGCATTGTGTTTCTCGAGTTCTTTTATTCACAAGCAAAAGAAAAAAAAAAAACCCCCACGCGATTTCGATAATATCAGTCAATTTCCAAAACTTCCTGCACGCGATATTTCAGTAAAATTGGCGGTTGGGACACATATAATAAATAAATATTGATTAATACTGTTGATCCCTAGAAATATATATGAATATATATACAGAGTAGAGATAAAATTGCTCCTTTGACGGTTGAACCGCATAGCTTTTGATATTGCAAAGTAAATTGATTATAAAATACGTTTGATGCGGGGGTAGCAATTCGACTGGTCATTTTGATCGGCAATGCGAGTTAGAGATAATTTCACGGCTGAGTAATCATTTATATCCGGGCATCTCGGCGCGTGATCTAGCGCAAAAGGGAATATCAAATGGTGCAGTATATAGCAAGTAATTATTCCCATTACAACGCGCGTTATAATCAAAACAAAAGCCGGCACCCACTTCACTTCATCCCTCTCGTCTCTATCATATCACACGTATATACTTCCCACCTCTCTCGGTCCGTTCGTTCCTGGATGTTATTATTGTCTTTAGGTACGTTGAAACGCGCGTGGCCAGCGCCAACCAACCGTGACGACGCCTGTTTTCACGTAATACATGCGCACATTTATATATCGCACACGGCAGCAGCGGGGTAGATGTGGACAGCGAGGGTGAAATTAATCGGCTATACTGATCGTTCGTTAAATGAACACGAACAAAGGAAAATTCCATTGTCTCTTCTATCGCTTCATTTCACTTCTAAACTACAAACAAATGCTGTTTGTGCGCACAATTCCTTTGAAGGACGCACCACCACCTCCACTCGCGCTTTTTCTTTCGTTTTAATTATCATCACTCGCGCCCACGCGCATTTCCGCGCACAAGAGGAATAATAAACTATATACCCATATGATGCGCTATGGCAGCTTGCGGCTACTGGCTGACCTTAAACTGGATTTTCTACTTGAATATTGAAATATACCGACTGCGATGATTTTAACGAAAATTACTCAGTATTTTGGATAAAAAATTTTTCTTTTTTGTTTATCCATGTTTTATTATCTCGTTTTACTTTTAATAAATAATTTTTCTTTACTCACGAAAGGTACACTCAGTGGAACCACATAACTTATATAGCGTGGAAAAATATTACATTTTAAAATATTTTTTTAGTGGACTGTTGGTTGGACAAATTTTGATTTATTAAAGATTTTTTAATCTTGAAAAAATTAGTTAAGAGAGAAAAAATATTTTTTTTTAATCATTAAATAATAGAAAAAATTGTTTCCCCGATTATCTTGTTTTTTTTTTTTTATTTATACGTTAAAAAATTGAATTTTAGTCATGCGAAAAAGAAAAAAAACTCGAGGATCATCATAAAAAGTTTATAATTTATGAAAAAACCTATTATTTAGTGTTTTAACTCCTCTAAACTTTTTCCCCCAGTCATTTTTTAATCTTAAAAAATCTAGTCAAGAAAGAAAAAAAATATTGTTCAACCGACAGATGGTAAAAAAAAAAATATATATATCCAAGAGTCTACAAAGTACATAAACTATAATTTTATAGTAGGTCAGCAATCCATGAATAATTCATAGAAATACAAAATTTCCCCGCCCTTGTTCCATGTCTAGACAATATTATACAAAACACGAAATAGAGACAGAAATGATCAAAGTGTGCAATTGCCGCAAAAAATGCGAATAAAACAATTATATATCTATCGAATGGGTGTAAAACAGCGAAAGAAATTATCGCTATTCGCCGTCTGATGAGGTGGCCTTTAATCTGGTGGTTCGCGTGCCCGAGAGACATTGCAAAAAAAAAAAGAAAAAGTATATACCCAGAGAGAAATACGAAAGCAAAAGCGATGTTATTCACACGGCAGGAGATTACGCCAAGTCTCAACTCTATACCTTCCTCTCTGCCATTACTATAGAGAGAGAGTAAAGAGTCTCTTTCGTCGAGGGACTTTGAGATTAAATTTCGGAAATTACACAACTTCTCTTTCTTTTTGTTTGTTTTATTTATCATTTTTTTTTTACCTCTACCATGTTCTTCCCTTTCAATCCGTCGTAATTTTCTTTTTGTGAAAAATGAATCATAACTGTAGCCCAACACGGAAACGCGCGCGCCCACCCGCAATACGCGCTTATTACTCGTGGTGATTATGGACGCATGTTCATTTTAATTTTCCCGCTACCACAGTAGAGGAATATATAATCGTGCATTTCATTTTTCTTTTTTTTCCTCTACTCGCTCTCTAACCCCTCTGTCTTTTTCATACCCTCATCAGCGGGATTTCAAGCATCACGACCCCCCTCCAACCGCGGGCTTTTTCTTCCGCAGGATGCCTGAGAGGGCAATCCTTAAGTTTTACCGCCCTCCTAGCTTCGGCTTTCAATTTAGCAAAGTCGTTCTCGTGTTACCCGGTCGTCCGCGCGACCAAAGAATAAGGCCCCCCGCGAGTGGCAGGGGGGTGACTCTTCGAGAGATTTTTATGAAGACGATCTGACACGAAACGAGGGTAACAAATGGCTCGGGCCTCTCTCGCGCGCGTTCAACAAACTCCAAATGGAAAGTTGAAAAGTTAGAAAACTCTCGGGCTACTTTTACCGACAGAACCAAGTCTCTCCTCTCTCCCTCAGGCTCATCAACTTTCGACCTCGATGGCATATTGATCGTTAGATTAATATATTCTCCCAGGAAGCATTAGCGTACACGGAACTTCGGGGACGAATATCGCGCTCGACGTTGGCACAACCTTCGGTGCACCGCACACCGATCGATAGCACTAGAGAAACGCGTCGAGTAAGAGTTACCCGCTTTATTATTATTTTCATGCATTTCCCATTTTTCTCAACACTTTTTTTAAGACATTAAAAAAATATGTCTGTCCAACACACACATGCTTTAAAAATACTTTAAAAATTTTCTTCAAGTCGAGACAATTTATCTCGGATTTGTTTTTTTTCTAGTTAAAAATTAAAATTCATTTGGTTGTTTGTATTTTATAGTATACGCACACTGGAAAGGTAATGCAAATATCTACAGAAAGCAAGTTTTATAATTTCCATGCGAATTAAATTGAAACATAAAAGTATTAGTTCAAGTTAAATTTTTCTATTTAAAATCCGGCAAAATGGATAAATAAAATTTTTCATACTCTCAATTCAATTTAATATTCAATTAGAACAAAAAGCATTTTCATTTCAATAAAAAGAAAAGTTCTAAGTAAATAAAACGAATTATTTTTAAAAAAATTATTTCATAATATTTACTCAAATATGGATAAAAATAAAATTAAAAAAAAAAAATCTTTAAATGTATGCGGTAAAGTATAAAAAAATTATATTTGATACTTTGTCAAAGTGTTAATTAATGTGAAGAAAAAAAAACCGTTGCATATCGTAAATTATAAAATGACTTTTATAGCGATGCGAGTGTTATTAATTATTAATAGTGCAATAAAACCAATCCAGGTGAAAATGAAATATTTAATGTGCTATTACGAGGCAAATGGCGGTTACAAGAGTTTTAAAGTCCTTAAGAAGATTATCCATGCAATGTTAATATTAAAATAATTTTTTTTTTTCACCACAGATTTTACTCTCACCCGCGCGTTTTGCGGCCACTCAATAAAACCTCTCTCTTTCGCTTGGTAGAATTTTTTTTTCTCCCCCATCTCAATAATGAACGGATAGCGTATAGTAGCGCAATGGATGAAATAACCTTTGACTGACTCAACGAATTACCTTTGAAATTCGTTAAACCCTCTCTCTGTGGCCCTTGAAGCACCACGCGATACATACGGGACAGCAGAGAGCAATGAATGGGAAAATGGGAAACCAGGAAACTCCAATGGGAGTTGTTGAATTAATTGTTTACACACGTTTACCCAAAACAATCTGCACCTTTGATAATAGTTTAGGTGCCAAGGACTTCAATTAAATTTATGCGTAAAATGTGAAAAAAAACACCATTTTTCATCAGTCATCTCGATAATTAGATCTTAATCCTCCACGTCTAAAAAAAAAGCAATCAAAATTTACGACGATATCGCTATTTTCTGAAAATCTAAATTAAAAATGATTTTAAGATTTATTTCAAGAAAGCACTTACAATATTACCAAGGTAAAATGTAATCTTAAATATTTAATGAATCGTTGAACTTATTTATAATAAGTCCTTAAACTCTCCAGTCATCAATCGCGGATGAAAATCAATTTTTATGCAGTTTTAATCAACTAATATTATCTTGCTGTTCATTGGTTAGTATTTTTAATCACTGGAAGATTTTAAAAAAAATTATTCTCCATGCCATAAAAATTTAACAAATATTTCCGAAATTATTCAACTCACAAAAACATAATCTTTCAATTTCTATGTAAAAAAATATATCACTTTACTTTATAAAATTCAGATCCGCGATTTATCAAAATTCTAACGTTTATCTTCAAGAAAAAAAAAAAAAAAATTTGGACCTATAATATGAGATAAAAATATTAAAAATCCATAATTACTTATTTATTAATTGAAATTTTATTAATGTCATGAATTTTTGCCGGAAATTCTAACGGTTAAATTTCAATACTATAAAATCTAATTTATAAAGTTGAGCAGACATATGATTATAAATTTCTATCACACAGTTCTGACGATGTAAAGCAATTAAATCAAGTCCCAAGGAAAATTGGCCAGGAAATTTTCTCCGCTGCACTGACTGTATATATACACTAACAATTAATTTCCTCAGTAAATTCAGGCATAGCATGACGACACAAATTGTCATATAGAAACTACGCGTTAGAGTGATAGTTTGAGCAACGGGCCCTTTCTCCAGTGCATGACAAAGAACAATAAAGCTTACTTCCGGCAATCCCGTGGGACTGTGCGCGCACCAGGGAAAGCTTCGAAAATTACAGACATTCAATGGCCAACACATATATATGTACCTGCGAGTTAGATGACTATATTTGCGAGGCAGCCATTGGCTCCCGGGCTTCATTAGACAGCAATATTAACCCAATGTTTTCTCAGAACGCCAATATGCGTAAAAGCCAATTCCCACGACGATCATTCTCCGCCGGGCTTCTATTACAAGAATATCTTTTTTTTCCCGCACTGTCTCGTGACGAGCCGTCGTATTGACCAAAGCTCATCGCCTCTCTCGCTCTTATTTCTAGTCTCATTTCTTTTGCCGCGCGCCACGGACATTTGTAACTGACTTATATTGCCTATCGTTTTGCCGTCGCTCTCGTAGCCTGCACACCCCTGCTTTCAAGCGCCACCAGGCTGGTCAATGTGCACATGAAACGGCACACGAGATGCAACAGCTGCCATTGATCCGTCTAAAGACACTTTTTTTTTATTTCCAAACTATATGTACTTTTTATCCAGTTTTATTTACTTTTTTTTTGTTACCGACAGTAAGAAAAACTCTAGAGGTACAAAACGGAAAAAAAATTACCCTTTTACGCTACCCCAGGGATGCGCAATATCATCGTATAACGTCACGGCGAATGGGACAATTTTATATTTAAACTTGTACGTGATAAGTCTGTTAGTGTAGTATTTTTTATATATTCTATAAAAGAAATATAGAAAAATTATCACTCGTGCATAGGTAACATTGATCGGGTTTCAACAGATTTCCCTGGATAATTTGCCTCCATGTTTGACTGTCGTACCACCTAGGGACATGCGAGAATATATCATAGGCGCGCGTGCTCGCGTTATTATCACGATATTCCGTGTGTGTATTGTATACACTGCACTGCACGCTTTCTCTCATTGCCAGTTCAGTCGGCACTTGGCGCTATCTCTGCTGACAGCAGAAAATTCCGCCGCTGCCGCCAAACGCGCGAGAGTAAAAAAAAAAAAAACACACCCTTAAATCTTTAATTAAAATCATAAATCAAAGAATGTAGAGAGTGTGGCAGTTTTCCGGCGTTGTCGCGCGCCCACAGACCGCAAGAGTCTTTGATTGCTCACAACTTTTGCGGTTGAAGGAGAACAAAAAAAATTTCAAGAAAAAAAAACACCTGTATTGACGAACGGTGGAAGCGAGTATAAGAAAAAAAAAAAAAGTGTTCAGAGGGGAAAGAAGAGCACGTGAATTAATCGCAATCGATCGGTGAAGAAAATGCGTGACGTTCTGCAATGAATTCCAGGTAATAATAAAGCATGATGGTGTGTTCCGACGGGCGACCCAGTTCTCCCAAGAGTTTGCGATATTTGTAGCTCTCGTGTTCTCGCATTAAAGCCCTTGTATATACAGATATACATGGCAACACGCGTGACGTATGTATCGACATGATCAGAAGGGACACACTAGTAGTGTGCTCATGTGATGCGAAAGAGCGCCTGGGTGGAAAAAAGAAAGGAAAAAAAAAAAAGTTTTTTTCATAACCATTGCGGCAAACACTGCGGAGTTTGGTTGTAGCACTCACGGAAGTGCCCGCCCCCTCTTTTCCCCTGCAAGCGTTGGGCATAGCCGGGCGCTCGGTCAAGACTGAACGCGACGTTGCGAGTTCAGTCGTGAACTATACACCGCCCCAGCAAAACATGAGCGCATCGCGCGCAGTAACGTTCAGTTTCTCGCTCTCCGGGGAATGAATCCTCTCAGATAACTCTAATAAACCGCTCGTCACCGTCGTGACGGCTTGGAAACGTCTCTGAGACATTTCTCGCCTTGACTTGAAACAGCAAACTTTCCGCCAGACAGTTTCCGTCGTCGTCGTCGTCGTCGTTGCGCGAGCTCTATACGAAAACTCGGTACGTGTGTCGTCCCAAGCGTTGGGGATCAGCACGATGCGCGCTCGAGCGTCGATAAGCGTCTACCGACGACATTTCGCTTGGCCGCCGCGTCAATATTGACCCACCCGATGGATCCCGTCGGCATAACCGCCAGTGTCACAGCAGTAGTAGTGTGAGTGACGCGCAAGATGAGAAAACAAAAAATAATATGAGTGACTATTAATTTTATCGGACTTTGATTGATCGCGCGCGAACGTTCGTAGTTAATCATTGCGCGTAATATACACTGTAATTGCCGCAAGAGACACGACTCTATGTACAGTATTGTACATACATACTATATGTACTTGACAGTATGTAGCACGATCTACTGCCATCAGCCACTATAGCGCCACCTTACCCCGAGGATGCGACGTGAAAGCTCTGGTAATTTAATTAGAAATAGAATTAGGAGATATCGGAGCTTTTCCCCGACGAGGCGCGCACCGAGAGTCAAGAAAAAGGGTTACATTTTATGTTCAGACCGTGACCACTGCTCTGCGCCAACTTACTGATGAAAGACAATTTTTTTTTTTCCAGCGATAATTTTATTATGGAGAAAGTGATTTTTATGTGAGAGAATTTTTTTTTTTTTTCTTTGTTGTGTTCCATAACGACGAAGAAAATAGAAAAGATTTTTGCCAAGAGATCAAATTTATGTGGACCCGGTGTATTATTTTTTTTATTGAATTAAGCACCTGAATAAACTGGAACGAGGGGCGGGGGTGGCATTTAGAATTCAGCAAGAGTTTTACCTCGGATGCCGAGAGGCGCTACGATAAAAAAAAATCTATATTTCAGATTTGAACCGACGTATACTTTCTCTGTTGCATTTGATAATTCATAAATTTTGTGTTTGTTTGCTTGAATATATATACTTTTATCTTATATAGAATAATGCACACTATAAATGTGCCTAATTTGGTGTAGAAATATTTTTTGCTTTGTAAAGTTTTATAGAAATATTGGTAAAAAGTTTGCCTGGCATTTAGGAAGCAGCACTTTGTTCAGAGGATTCTCTCTAAATCTCGTTCAAATATAGATGACACCCGCGAGTGGTATTTTCGGCGCGTGAGATGACATCTGCCGAGGGGTATTCAAAGTTGTTTTTAAATTTAGTCGGTATGTAGAATATTCTAGCGCGAATAATGTCAACTGGTATTTTTTTAAATTTGTGAGAGAGAAACGCTGATATATTTTTTTATTGTTTCAATCGCGTAGGTGGTAAAATAAAAGACTTTTTTTCTTTGTCTTGACAAGCGAGAGAGATTGAATTAATATTTTCTCAGTTTGCATTATTTCTCGCGATTGAATGAAACATCTGATGAACTGGGATAAGAGCCGTAGAATAAATTTAAAATTCAAGGAAAGTAGTCTTACCTTGGATGCCGAGAGGATGAAGCGATCCATATTTCAAATTCGGATTGGCGCCTCTGGTTTGGCGAGAGCTCGATGCATTTGTAAAATCAGGAAATATTACGTATTTCGCCTGAATTCACTTAAACTCAATACGCTAGTCAATGAATCACTAATGTCTCACTTTCACTTGCGCACTTCGACACTATTTTATCAACTGTTTATCACAAAATCACGGAAAAAATGCTCATAAGCATTCACAACACGACAGTTCTCTCGTCCGAATTTTTTTCACCGCGAACTAAGATGGACGACAAAATGACAAGCGCGCGCGCGCGGGGGGCATGGACGACGGACGAGGAGGGGGCTCGATCCCTCTCGATGCTTTTGCTCTTGCGATTAGTCGAAGTTTAAATATTCGATTTTTCCCCCCAAGTTACAAATTGGCGGGCAAATTTTTTCCCCCCTAAGTTACAAATTGGCGGGCAAATTTTTTCTCTCCCAATTAAAGACATTTTTATCAATAAATATTATGATTTTATGACAATTTACTGTATTAATCACGATAAAAAACATTTTTATCACAAAATTAATTTGTAATTACTCGATTTTTGAGGAAAATCGAGAAATTTTCAGCATGAGCAAAATTTCGTCAATAAATATTTTTTTAGCGATAAATTTGTTAAATTTACGACACTATCATGCATTGGCAACAATGAAAAATATTTTTTTTTTTCCGACATTGATAGTTATTTACTCGATGTTGGACAAAAATCTAGAAATTTCGAATTGACCCAAATTGACATATTTTTCGCGGAAAACCCAAATTATTCATGCTATTAATTGAATCTGGCAGCCAGGCTGATCGATTCAAGTCAAAATAGTTTGATATTTCATGCTTTTAGACCTCAAAACCAAATGATCAAAAATTTTGCTTGGCGTCACCTGACCCTGAACGCCAATGCCCATTATAACCCACAAATATCGTCAAATTATACCTGAATCCTTCGCGAATCAGTGTTTTGGGTGAAATCTCCACGGAATATCTACCCGGATATATATTTTTCGTGACTTTAATCGCAAAAAATAAGCTGGCAACGAGCCCTTGTCCTCGCGTCCATTTTCGTCAGCTGTCGAGTCCAGAATGACGAGTTTGAACGCGTTTAGAGGCTTATTCACACAGCCGCTACGCGTCGCCACCAGCGCCCTCACACACATGCGTGCATATACACGACTGTGTACACTCACACAGATAATTTTACACAGTTTAGATAAAGTGTATGTGCGCGTGTGTGTATATATAAACAATTGTCAAATAATTTCGCCACACAAGACAATAAAATCCCGTATATATATCTTATCGCACTGTAACGTGAGAGTCGTTTATGTTGTCAATACAATGTATTCTTCAGCACTATATAATATGTATGTTTTATACGAGCACCTGTAGCGTCAATGCCATCGAACTTTAGTCGTAAACAAAGCGTGATTTTCTTCTATTGTGAAAAGTTTTCTATACAAACGATTTTTTTTTTCATTCCCCCATCTCTAATATGGTAGCTACTAAATTTTCTAAAGCCAGTAAAATACAGGTATATTGATTAGCCTATTGATTGCTGGGAGAAAATTTGATTGATCAATTTTTTAATTTTTTTCGCAGACTGTTTCTGAAAATGCTCGACTGGACATTACATCGCCCTCGGGAGATGACGATTTCGACCTGTGGGATCAAACTGGTTACATGCTGAGGGGCAACATCGACAACCACCTTACGCACTCAAAGTGAGTTGGAGTTGGTTTGACGATCGATTGGCTTAATGAAGAAGTATGTTAAGGGCTGAATTTTAGTAGGTGGGGAGCGCAAGGCTGGTGCAGGCCCAGCTGCATCCCTATCAGTATAATCTTCATCCTAATAGTCCTTGTCGTGCTACTTCCACTGCTGGATCATACTGAACCAAAGCACGTGAGCAATTCAAGTCTCTTCGGCAATGAATCAGACTTTGTGTGCATGGAAAGTTGTAAAATCTCCCTGGTCGAGTCCATACCCATTGGATTGATTTACGACAATAATTCTGTCGTTCATAAACCCACGTATCTCACATGGCTGGATCTTATACAATCTGCTCAAACTACCATTGAAATAGCCTCGCTCTACTGGACCATGAAGCGCCAGGACGTGTATTTCGACGACAGTGCGAAAGAGGTGATAAAAATTCCTTAATAATTAACGACAAATCCGGCAATATCTTGGAAACTCTTGCAACTACGAGATTTTTATCCGGAATCTTTTTTATAGCCATGAAATTGCTCTACAAAAAAGATTCCAAGCTAAAATCTCGCAAGTTGAATAGTTTTCGCGATATTTTAGCGCAAAGTACACTGATAGAGATGTTTATTAATTTTCCACAGGGTGAAGACGTGTTCGAGGCTCTACTGGAGGCGGGAAGGGACCGCAATATAGCGATAAAAATTGCACAAAATGCTCCATCGCAAAAGAGCCCAAATATCGATACTGAGTATCTAGCCCGCAAGGCGAACGCTGAGGTAATTTTTCGTGTCACTAAAACTATCTACTACGAAACAATTTGTTTTTAATTGTTTTTTTGTCGATAAAAACTTGTAACAGCACTCAAGCTGGCCATTGAGACGTGATTTTTTGAACGAAACTATCTAATTTCCTAATCGAAATGAGTGATCTGATAAAAATTTATGAACCAGGTACGAAGCTTGAACTTTGCTGCACTCTTGGGCAGCGGTGTCCTTCACACAAAGCTCTGGCTGATCGATAGAAGCCACGTGTACGTGGGTTCGGCCAACATGGACTGGAGATCGCTCACCCAAGTGAAGGAACTCGGGATTCTTGCCATGAATTGTTCATGCTTAGCCAATGATCTCGGTAAAATATTCGATGTTTACTGGCAACTGGGCGAGGAAGGAAGAATTCCATCCTCCTGGCCAGATTCACTCAACACGAAGATTAACGTGAATAATACAATGAATTTCACACTTGATAATAATAAATATCGCAGCTTTATAGCCAGTTCACCGCCGCCTCTCTCGCCAAAGGGCCGTACCAATGATTTAGACGCTATTTTACACTGCATCGAGAAAGCAGAGCGCTTTATTTATATCTCGGTCATGGATTACGTTCCTCTCACGATTTATTCACCTAAAGTCAAGTATTGGCCTGTAATAGATGATGCTTTGAGAGCTGCGGTCATCGATCGACGAATCACAGTGAAATTGTTGATATCCTGGTGGAAACACTCGAGAACATCCGAAGATAATTTTCTAAGATCACTTATGGATCTGAATAATAGCTACAAGAATGTTAATATTCAGGTCAAACGTTTTATCGTTCCTACCAACTCGCACTTTGACAAAATTCCATATTCAAGAGTTAATCATAATAAATACATGGTAACAGACATTGCGGCATATATCGGAACGAGCAATTGGTCTGGAGACTATTTTATTGATACTGCAGGTAATTTTACCGATATCTAGACGCTAAAGCATTAATTTTTCCGTGATTTCCTGGCGAAAACTGGGGCAAAATCTGATGGGTGATTTATTAAAATTTTTTCATTCGTAAATATGTCGAAGGGAATTGAATTTGTGATATTTTTACATGAGAGCTTTTATTTAGAAATTTTTACAAGCTACAAAAAAGAACTCTATGAAAAATTCTGTAAATCATATAATTAGTTGGATATTTTAAGTTGAAAATTTATGGGAGTTTTTTTTAGAGTGCAAAAATTTTGTTTATACTCTATTCGATTTGTATTGTATTACTCTTTAATGATTGAGAAGCCTTGGAAACTTGGAGGTATATAAATGAGAATGAATTGTTGCAGGTATTGGAATGGTATTCGAAGATGTTGGACACAAAAATAATGGAAGTATTAGACAACAACTCGAGGAGATCTTCTTACGTGACTGGAATTCACAATACGCACACTCGTTGAATGTCAGTTGTATAAATCGCTTTGGGGCGCAGATAAAGCCAAAAATAAATTATTTCCTGCCATTTTACAAAATACAGGCAAAATAACTTTATACCAGAAAATAATTCAGTGCAAATAACAATCATCGGGTTATAATGTACATAAAATTTAAACAAAAAAAAATTAATTGAATTTCCATAAAAAAAAAAGAAATCATGTTTGTTGTTATAACAATGAATTATATGTCTTTTTGGAAATTGTAAATTTTTTAGGCATTATATATTATTAGCCTCTTGCTAAATCATTTTCAATTATTGTTCAAATGTCTGAGCTAAAAATCAATCATGTTGAAAAAAAAAATAAGATTAAACAATTTTTTTATTGTAAAAAATATTTTTGATCCGTTTTGTCAATTGGTTTTTTTATATACCTATACTTTATATATTTTTTGAGAAAATTCATTTATTTAAATATATTTTTATCTGTGTATTTATCGATCGATCGATCAATTGATTATTATTGAAAAGTCATTATTTTCTATTGAGTAATATTTCAATGAGTTTCAATTAATAAACTTTTGGAAACTATTAATGTTTTATAAATTATTTGAATAATAAAAAATGTTTCTATTTTACAGAAAATTTTAAGTAGATCATTCAGGGAGTATGTGACTCTCCAGCTAAATTCTCCAGTCAATAATAGGGCAATGGAACATTTTTCTACGTACTCACGTATTGCCAGATCGTTATGGTGCCTGCAGAAAATAGCCTTATGGTTTCTTTTTAAGCCATCTCAGTGTGTACTTTAACTGCGTCGCGCGCGTTATAGAGAAACTCGGTCCGGCGGGTCAATATAAATTTATTTTTCCCGTTCGTTGAATTGGAAATAGCAGCACGAGAACACTATACCTCACACTACCTGTCGAACATCACAAAAAAAAACATAAAAAATGAAGAATATCTCTCTCGAACAAATTATATAATCGCATAAAAAATTTCTTCAATGCATTATTCTCTATAGGTTTCATTCTGCTGTAACGACGTTGTTATCTGAAAAAATTTTAATGGAATTTATAGAAATATTTTTTTTTTTGCTCTGTTAGAAAAGGCTTTAAAAATATGATGGTATTTGTTGAAATTTTCGACATGCTATCGGGGTAGTAGTTATTTCACATTCTGTCTCGACCTCCTCTTTTGTAATTGATGGATTATTTTTACCGAGAAAACTGACCGAATATCAAGTCTGATAGATAAGCCCCTGCAGCGAGGTATGTATCAAATTCTCCCACGTCCATTTTTTTAACCAGAGCGTCGACACACTTTTTCCCGTCATGATTAAATATCGCTATTCGTTGTATAAATGTAAGCCTGAGATAAAAATTCAGATTTGATAAAAAAAATTCATCACTACATAGAATATCAAATACCTCACATTGGTAAAAGTTATTTTACAATCTTGATTGCATACAACGCACTTATGCTGAGGGATTTAATGTTTTATAAATAAATTTATACACATAGATCGACGTATTTTAGTTCCATGAAGTAGAGAACATTTTAACAGCATTAAAAAGGAGATTCACGTAATTATTTACCGATTAACCTTGGTTATAGACACTCTGTAGCCACTTTGAGATCGAGTTGAGATATTGGCTCTTACTTTCATAGTTTCCATAGTCATCGTCGTAGAAAACTTGAAATTGCGCACAAAATGAACAATCCATACTTTCAAACACGCTAAGCCGTATTGAAAACCTGAAATAACTTTTTTTTTAACAAATTACGTCTCTATTATTCATTTAAAATGAGTTTTAGAACGTTCAGGTGAGATTTTCAAGTCGAACACCTTGAAAATCCTGTCGTTTTTGTGATTTTTTAAAGATTTTTGGTGATAACTCTTAGAATATGCAAAATAAGAAAAATTATCGTTACAAATATTTTACGAGTTATTAATGAAAAATCAATTAAACGTTACCAGGACACATTCTGTAGCCTCCACTGAACGGAATAAAGGCATAGGGATGCCTGCCGTGCGAATTTTCCGGAGAAAATCGATCAGGATGATATTTTTCAGGATTCTGCCAGTATTTTTCCGATCTGTGAGTGGCACAAACCGCGAGCAAGACGGTAGAGCCTTTAGGGAGTGTATGATTCTCTAGAAATTGAATTGTTTAACCAATAATAGTACAAAGGAGCTCCTTCCTGCGTACTTACCTATTTCCAGATCGCCGGTGATTTCCCGGGCTGTTACCGGACCTGCTGGAAATAGCCTCAAGGTTTCTTTCAAAGCCATCTCCGTGTACTTTAACTGCGCAAGGTGCTCCTCGGTAACGTCATTGTCACCCACTACAGAAAGCACCTCGGCGCGAACTTTGTCCTATACGAGGGTCAAAAAATAAATTTATTTTTCTCTCGGAGATGGAAAAACGAGAGCACTACTGTACCTGAGCGTCTTGATGCATTGCCAACATCAAAATGGTAAAAGAAGCCGCGATTAAAAGTGTATCATTAGACTGAAATAAATATTGAGTTATCTGCAAGCTGTCAAATTGATAAAAAAAAAAAAAAAATTCCTTCGATAAAACAAATTTTTACTCCAAAAAATACTGCAACCAAGTCGCTACGAATTTCTTCCTTATCCCAGAGTTGCGTTTTTACCGCATTTTCAACGATCAAGTCCAACACTGATGTCTGTGGCTTGCCGACCACTTTTTCGCCACGCTCCAGGGCTGAATAAATTTTTCTCTTACCTGAAATCACCTGTAAGATAAAAATGTATAAAATCTCAACAAGCGATTTATCTTTTTTAACATAAAATCTTTTGGTTTATGTTGTACCTTGTCGAGAAATGGGAAAATTTCGTTCAATAATCGTCGTGTCTTCCGCCCAGTTGGAGAGAGTCCCAACATAAAGGATGGGTACAACCAAGGAGTGACAATTCGCTCAAACAATAAATCCAAAATCCTAAACATTAATAGAACAAAAGTTTGCATTATTTTTCATATAGAAATTGAAATGTTTTAAAAATTACTTTTCCAACGCGCGAGGAAATGAAAGGTCACCGTCTATCTGTGCAGTTCCTGGAATTCCTAGAATTGTTTCTGTAAAATAAATGGCAATTAAAAAATATTTAAAAGTAGGAATATATTTTTTTTTAGACGATTAACCGAATATTGTGTCCGCCAGATAAGGCTCGATGGATCTGGATATATCAAACTCGCCAGAGTCTGTTTTTTTGATCAAAAAATCCACGCAATTTTTCGTGTGATGGTTGAATAATTTTATATAATCATTCAATACACTTTTTCCATTGATGTAAGGGATTATTTGCTTCTTATGAGCTCGATACCGTGGACCTTAAAAATTTTTTTACATCAAATTTTAGGGTAAAGAAAAATAAAAAAAAAAATAATTCACTCACCAGTTCCGTTGATGAGAGCATTAATGCATAGCGGTTCCATGAATTTGTACACGAATGCCTTTGTCGACGCTTTTGAACTGTTATAGATGACCTAAAAAAACAATTTCACTGATTTACAAATTATTGTAGTGAGCATAAAAATGAATACCTGTAAATCTCGCGGGCTAGTGACGACAATTAGTAGCTGTGGACCGAGCCAAATTCGAAAGGTCGTTGAATACTTTTTACTCCAGTCAACAAGCTGATAAAAGCTATCTGAAACGTAAAATAAATGAGTTATTGATATTGAAATGAAATTTTAAAAAATATGTATTTATGGTATACTGTCAATATCCTTGATTAGTGTCCAGGCATTTCCAAATAATGGCATAGTAGGAGGTCCATCGAATTGCCGAGAAGTTTTCCTCTCATTTTGCCACATATTCCAGTAGTTTTTCACGTTAGTCACGAAATAAAAGGTCAATAAAGCCGCCAGAAGCGTCGCCAAATAGTCTGCAAGAGAAAAATTAAATTATCAGTAAACTCGAATGATTTATCTATTATAAATTTGTGTGAAAACTTAATTAATTTATACTCACAAGTTAAAGAACTAATCTTTAAATCAATAATTAATAAATTGTTATAAATAAAGTTTTCCATAATATCGAATTTTTCGTGAAAAAATGAGATTTTATTTTATGTAAATATGGAATGACAGTGACTTTACAACTGCATCGAAATATAAGTGGAAAAATGCAATTCAATCATGGAAATAAATAAGAAAAACTTGGAACATTTTGATAGCTTAAAAATAAGGAGAAGAAATAAACAAAGTTAACTAGATCAAATTTAATATGCTGATATCGTGTGCTGTTCGCATCAAATTATTTTTTCTCGATGCATGTTGTTCATTTTATATAAAACAAATTTCGCTGGATGATTACTTATCCGCATGCGATCAAAGTATCTCGCGATGGTAATAAGTCTATCGAGATAGCAAATGCACATTTTAATAATAAATTATCTATACTAATGACTAATCAATATTTTTTTAGGCAAACAAAATTTTGAATTGAATAAAAAATTTATGTGCAGACATATGACGGCACAGAATAACAGATAAATTTTATTCAGTGCTACTTTGGTAAATTATTAGTTCATTAATTCATTATTTAGATAAATTCATAATATACTGATATCAAAAAATGTAGAAATTTTGAGGTAAACGGTCTGATGATTTGAAAATCTTTTTCCATGCTTGTTCGATGAAAACGTCATTGTTTTTGATACAAGTATTGCAATTAAACTTTATTAAACGTTATTTGAAAGTACGGTTTAATGTTAAATGAAAGTTAGCGAAATGGCAATAAGCACCAAAATTTGTCCTACTACGCTCCAAAACACGGTCGCACTGGCCGGAAACAGGGAAAGAACTGACAGTTATCGAAGAAAAGTCCGGTGAGTGGTTCAATTTATTGGCTATTTGATATATCTCTGACCTATACTGATAAAAGTGTAAAATTAATACTTTCGACGATATTTTGGACAATCTGCGGTTAATGAGATCATCATTTGAATATTTTGAACTACCTCGCTCGATTGAAAAGGCTTTCACCAGCGTGTTCCGGGTTTTTCTTCTATCCAGCTAGGACTGGATGACACCGAGGTTAGATCCAGCGAGCCAGCGAGTTCCAGGCATCAAAATACATCGAATGACGTATGGCAGATCAAGATTTATCAATATCTCCAGCAGAGCGGTGCTTTAGAACGTCAAAATCGTCTGAAAATGACCAATAGCAAAGTGGGCGTGCAGATCTAATTATATCGATATAAAAACAACATAATTTCTAAAAATTCAACATTTTCACGTCTGGATTCTGGACAATTTAGCTTTAGAATAGAGAATGACTGTATATTTGAGTCATTTGTATCATACACCATTGATATACGGCGTTATCCATATACTCTACTTTTACAGAAATTGACATTTTTTACAGTCCAGACCAACTTCAAACAGCGATGAAAATTATGCAGTCGTTTATAACGCTGGAATATACCATTAGAGTACGTGTACAATAATTGATTAATCGTGCAAAACTCTTTTTCTTCACCGTAACCAGTGAAATTAGTCAATCCATATAGCTATTATACTCACAATTTTTTCCGTGTGGACCCGGTGGAGATGCTTTCACGTTGAAAGCTACACCGAGAATGAGCTATACCCATCAGCTCACACTGCTATTTATAATCCACTGGCGCCCCACTTCGTTTGATGTTTCGCCGATACTGACGAAAAACGTGCAATTGTAAACACAGTCAGCTGATGGTTCTTGTTTTAGGCATCGCTCTAATTTGTTATAAATTCCAGCTTTATGAATGTTTACATATATTTTTGGGACTGCAGATATTCTACATCCATTATCAGCTACTTATTTCTCTCTCACAAAATAATTAAAATACTGAATTAGGTTTGTATGTCACCACAGCTAAGCACATAGCAGACAGTTTTTTGACAAAAACCACCGTGGACCACGGTGGTTTCTTTTACCAGGGTTCAGGTTAACAATTCTCATCTAAACAAACAACATGAAATAAAATTAAGAAATGGCATTTTTGTACAGCTAAAGCAATAAATTTTCATTTCCTTGATACAAACCTCAAAATAATAGATGAATGCAGCAAATTATTTTTATACACATGCAAACCAAAATCAGCTGATGATTTAATAAATATTCGGGGTCATTGACCCTACCACGGCGCCCCTCTCAACCCCTCTATTGTTAGAAAAGAGAAGGGCGCGCATGCGCCCCCTACCGGCAACGAAAACGAGAGGGGAGTAGGCGACGCCATGAAAATTCCGTGAGAACGTTAGACGCAGTTTCTCGAAAAATCTGCCGTCAAAAGTGACGATTCCGTGTCGCGTATCCAAAAACGCCGGTAACAATAAACATTTGTGCATAATCAACTCATTGTTGAATCACGTTAGAGTTGGTGAATGTCAGTGGTGGATTTGTAAAAAGTGGATTGTGTCGCAAAGTGCTATCGTCCATGAAAATGGAGAGAAAAATATATTCAATTTTGTTTGTGTATAAAATATCCTACTGCAGTATTAACTAATGCTATAAAACCGTGATTTATCAAAGTGTTTAATAGTTTAGTGCTGATTTTGTGACAAAAGTGCCAATTTTTTTGATCTGGAGTGGAAAAAAATGACTCATCTTTCCTGCAGTAATGACGCCATCAACCGGTGCGAGAGAACGGTATCGTTTTGCCTTGTTTTGATTACTTTTCTTTACCTATAATTTTTTCCTGGATTTTTTATATGTTATACAAGCGAATTCTAATACAATAATTTATTATAAGATGCAATATTTATTAAAAATAATAGATTATCATTCCCGCGCAAATTCAAACCATTGGGTACCCGGGTGACGTATAGAGGGCAGGTCTCTCGCAAGATGGCCACTGGCTGGACGTGCGTAGAGGGTAAAACAGTTTTATCTCAAGTTACTATACATAGCGCTGTTACTACAAATTATTTCTTATTTTTTATCACACTGTTGATTTTTGCGACTGCAAAGTGCAATTAATTTTCTACTGCCGTTCATTGGCAGCCAAGTACCGTGTTTTTTTGTCCGACTTCAAATTTCGCAGCGCACTAATATGCGTTGTGCGACGACTGTCGACATAACCCCTCTTTTTGCTTTGGGTTTTGCGTGCTCGTGTGCAAGAAAACCGTAAATCAGTGATATAGAAATAAAAACAAATGAAAATGCCCAACGCCGGATCTGTACGGAGTAATCAAATGTTTAACATGGTGCACTCACCATCACTAAACCTCGTGGACATAGTGATTGACGAGGTGGCCTTGGAAGGTCTCGAGGGAATAACCCTCGAAGGCCTGTGGAAGCGACTGGCTCAGCGGCTCAACAGTCCAAAAGACCAGGAATATCCAAAACCGATGAAAGAACAAATATGGAAAATCTGTGTGTCCATCAAAGACTTGACATTTTACGAATTGCCAGTCCCGAGGCAACCACTATTTATTTACGACCGGTATCAATACGTGGATCCGGACATTGGCTCGATCAACGAGCCCGATGACATTCCTGAAGACATCTACGAGCACTGTCCGATTAACGACGTGAAAAACGAGGTGAGAGGCTCATGTGCGACTTACAATACTCGCAAATTAATAGATAAACACAAAGTGGCAAGTCTTGATTTGGCAGAGGCCTACGGACAAACTCTGGTTATTGTGGCGTCTCAGAGTTTGCGACATGACGCCCTGATTGACGAGTCAACATGCCCGACTGTCGAGATCAACCTGCTGCAGTACTGTTTCCTAGAACGAGTGGGCCGAGCTCGCTATCATGGCGAAGTAACCCAGGGGAAAAGAAGCCTAACTATCCTCAAGGAAGATCCAAGGTCTCTTTACTACCAAAGAAAGGATTTAATCAAGTATAAACTGATCACAAAGCAGATGCACTATCAGAAAAAATTCGGCCACAACATGAGTGGGAGTTTGTTGCACTTGCCGAGATTCTTCGTTGAGCGTAAGCCAAAAATTATGTATCTTGCCGAGAAGATTATTGAGATATTAAAAAGCCGTGAGAACAATCTCGTCGATTACGAGGAGATAAAAGCCGGCCTGCAGATTGAAAGTAGTATAAAGAATTTATTAAAAACTGCCATCTTTCAGAAGATTGTCAAGAGCGACATTTCCGTGCCCTACCGCATGATCTACCCCAATGCAACGCCGGAGGAGTGGCAGCGCAAGCACGACCGCTCAACCGAGCGAAAAATTCGCGCTCTCCAACTCGTCGACCCCGACGTCGACATTACTGACCTGTGGAATCAGGACGAGTACATGGAGGACGACGAGCCGTACGAATTGAATGTAACTCAGCACAAATTAAATGTACCCGTGCTGAAGCAGGCCAACAAGATTGTTGAGGCGGCCTCCTGCGAGGGATTGAGTCAGAGCGAGCTCGCGAAGAAAATGGGCGTGACAAAACTGGCTGCGCGATCATTTTTGCGTAATTTAACGCGGGAAAACCTAATCTCTGGTATTGTCGATGACATTGGTCGACAGAGGACCACGATATTCGTGTCGAAACGCTTTGAGGAGTCGAGCAACATTAGCAGACAGTTCCGTCTGGAAATGGACAAGATGAAGGAGCACACAAAAATCTCCAGTCAACAAAACGGTTCATTCGCACAAGAATCCGTCGATAATCCCGATTTGGAAGATAATCAAATGGAAATAGAGGATATATTCATAGAAATCGACGAAACTCAGCCGGCATTTCCGCGAAAAGATTTATTTACCGGCATTAACAGTATTTTCCGGCGCTATAAGCTAACAAAACACGTGTCGCCCTATCGGGAGACGTACATGAATGTGTCTGAAATAGCGGATCTCACTACGCGAATTGAGCGACTGCAAAAACGCCCAGCCGCCCACTGCTTGGATCTGAAGGACACTCAGGATCCAACGCAAAATAATTACCGCGTAATTGTTAATGAAATGGGACCGTATGCAAACGGCGGTTTAAACAATTTGTCAACGGATTCCAACACCACGGACACGAGGAACATGGTGCCTTATCGTATTCTCAAACGATCAAATTTAATCCTGGCAGCTGTTAGGGAGCAACAAGTCATCGAGAACTTTATGAAGGTTATAAAAATGATCAATGAGCAGGAGGATCAGGAGGGCTACGAGGTTAAAATTGACAAGAAATCCTTCCTGCGAATTTTACAAAAGCTTGTGGCCGATCGGCTGATAAGGGTTTTTCAACTGACAGTCATAGCAAATAAAAAAGAGAAGCTACTGACTTTTATCTGCGACGCAAAAGTTACTATCAACCATGAAATTATACAGTCGTCGATTGAGCAGACAAAGATCAAGCTCTGCGTGGCACAGCCGCCACCAAAGCGCAAACTGTCGAGGATGCCGCTAAATGACGGCCAGCCGGCGCCTAAACGTGTGAGAAAATCGCCGAGAGATGCGTCACTTATTGATCCACTCTTGAATCCCGACGGAAAGTTTGTAAAACCTAAATCCAACGCGAAATTTATCCAGATGGAGTTGCTGCACAAGTTTATGTACTATATGGTGTACGCACACCCGGGAAAACCGAAGCAAACCAAGGCGGAACAAGTGGCAGCTCTGCAGGCAAAGGGAATTGCCGTGGACGAAGCACTCTCGGCGGAGATGTCGACGATTTACGGCAAGGACGTGGGCTGGTCGATGTTTATTCCACCGCTACCGACTCATGTAGGTTGGCCCAAGGGCTGGTCGATGCTTTGCGACATTCTCCTGCGTATTCCCCTGTCAATTTACGTGAAAATGTTCAAGTTTGACTTGCCACAATTGACCTACTACACGGAACATCCTGTCCGACGTCACTACTTGGTGAAAAATCTGCCGCCGCTCATACGAAATATCTTGTTAGTCGGTAAATTTCACATCACAAGTGTACACGAAATTCTGACAAAGCTGTGCAACATTGGGCTGGTGCAATTCGGACCGCAAAAATTTAAAGAAAAAGACCAGGTGTTTGTCTACCTCAATCAGTGCTGCGAGCTGATGGACACGACATCATCCGCACCGGGTTACCACAAGATTGAGGCCAAGGAATATCCAGTGACGTTTTACAGATTCAAAGATTCATCGATTGTCGACGCATTCTGGTTTACCATGCAGCAAATCTGCATGGACACTCCTCTAGGCAAGAGAATGACAGTCGAGGGCACGCAAATCACGGTGGAAAATGCGCGGATAAAGCCGGAATTACTGGCTACACAGAAGGCGCGAACAGTTACCGAAGCGCCGAAACTCGACGTGGGAAAAATACCCGGTGATCGGCAGGGAGCTGCGGGAATAGATTCCTCGTTATTTGCACACTTGAAGAAAAATTGGAATTGGGAGAATTTCAAAACGAAGAACGTGCGCATAACTCGTCTTGGTCATGCAATCAGGCGATCTAAAGCTCAAATCAAGCCCTTGAAATTCACAGAATTCAAAGGACTCAAGACAATCACTGGTCCAATGACAATCGAGGCCGAAGACTTGAAGCAACAAAAGACAAATCCCATGGAAACGGTGGATTCAATGATGATCCAGCACTTCTTGAAAAATTGTCGGCGTCAACCGTCGTACGCAAAGGTGCGCGAGGTTCGACCAATAAAGCGCCGCAAGCGTCCGCGAGATCACTACGATGACGTGGACCTGGAGGCACTGAAACTCATGAACAAGCGCCGAGTGGATTGGAATCCACGCGAGGACAACATCCTCTTGGTCTGCAAAGTTGTCATGTCGTATTTGTGTCCGAAAAAACGCGGCCAAGCAGTTACATTCACCGCTGTGCGAGACATTCTACACTCGTACTCGCGCTGCTCGGCCGACAAGACGTCCCGCGCGTGCCAGCGTCGAATTGTCTGGCTGATGCGGCAGGAGCAGACGCAGCAGAGTGTGGCCCTGGGTGTGGATGAGATCCGGCAGAATTACTACGTGAACAAACGCTACGGCGATGCAGTCGCGCGGATCCGCAAGTCGCAAGACACCACGGTACACGATCAGAAAATTGCTGCAGTGTTTAAAAGCCTTGTGGCATACGTGGCAAAGAAGTATTATGCGATTGTGGACACAGAGTCGAACGAGTGCTGCGACAAGCCGAATACCCTGCAAGAATTCAACCTGATTTACGAGATAAAACATCCCCGGCCCACGGACATGCAGTTCTCGGATGTGCAGAACGTCAACGACATCCACGTGGCGACAATTTGCGCGGTGCTACACAGCGCGCTATACTGCGACCACGACGGGCACCAGTGGGGCTACCAGCGTTACCGTATTTACAAGCAGTACCCTGAGCCGCTGCTGAAACGAGCGCTGAACAAGTACAGAAGCGACGAAATCATCACCGTCAAGCGCAGTTATGTTGCTGTCATGCGGAAAAACACTTACTGCATGCCGATGAACAGCTCGCAGTACCAATTTAGCACCTCCTACGTGCACAAACTCCAGACCAAGCTGCCGATCGACGTGTACGCCCAGGCACTCGAGTTTGTCTCTGCAATTGTCGCGGGATATCGGGAGAATTCTCTCGGCGAGGCCGGCGGCGTTAAGGTCCTACCGGCTACCGGAGGCTCCGTTGTTGCACTTCAAGACCTGCTAATGCTCGATAAGATTGATTTCAATGCAGAAATCCCCGAGCAAGTTATCACACTCGAGCCCAAGACGGGTGACCACGATGAGCAGTACTCTCTGGTTGAGAAGCGTTACCAGGATATTATGACGCGCATAGAACAGGATCCAAGCGCTCAGGATCACGTGGATGATGATCCCACAGAGGTGATGATCATTGACGAGACGGAACCGGAAGGCGAAAAAGTCCCGGCAAAATCAAATTCTGATGCGCAAATCAAGTCGCAAGTCGTCAAAAAAAATTGTGGGCGTGAGAGCGATTACAGCGATGATGATGACGACGACGGGGAGGATGATCATAACGTTAGCATTACTTTTACCAGTGGGACTGTGGTAAATTTAGCGAAAGATGATGTGGAACGTGCACGTAAAAATACCGTTGACGACAGCATCCATCGTGCCTTTATGCAGCCGCGAGGTGAAGAGGCGCGCGACATTTTCGCCGACAGCTCGATAGAACAGTTGAAAGGAATAATAGACGAAATTCCCAAGGTAAATTTCCCTATGAAAAAAACAAAAATTCCGCGAATGGAGATGCAAAAACTGCCGTCGCCAACGCCGATGGACGTGACCACGAGTTGTGAAAAATTACCAGAGGAAAAAATTGCCAAACCATCGAATTTTATTAACGATATTATTGCAATAGCTGAGAGCAAATCATCGCGGTTTTCCCAAAAAGTCAGCGAGTCGTACGAGATGTTGAACAAGTCATCGCGCCTGGCGATGCTGCGGATGTGGGACGAGTTGAGCGACTCAGGAATCCTCGAGGACAGCCAGCATGCTCACACATACTTTGCCGTCAGTGCTTTTGGAATATACTTCAGTGTGCCAGAGTTGGATGACGAACGTCAAAGAAATCCCGAATTTATTGTCGACAGCGACGTCGAGAAGAGACTGTTGCCGCTGGATGAGGCAGTGTACGATCAAATCGTGCAGGATTTGAATGAGTACGCGGTATTCCCGGTTGTTTTCCCAGGCTACGATAATGTGAAGAAGTATCTTGTTTACAAACTGGCAGACGTCGATGTTAAAAAGATTGACCAAGTGCACGAATTTGTGCAGAATAAGCGTGAGCGAGGTGTCACGCTGCGCGAGTTGAATGATGAATTTTACAAGCAGCTGGGGAATTCGCTGTACGATGTGCTCGCTGCTATGGTTGATCGCCGACTGTTTCTACGATCTGGCGTCACTGAAATGCACTATGTGCACCACAAATATGTGAGTCCCTGGACAGTACTGTCGATTAAATTGACGCGTCTGCAGCGAGAATCGCTGCCGCTATTTCCACAGCGGAGTCATTATCTCCTTAGCAATAGCAACGCAGAAAGTAGCGATGGCCGTGGCGGTTTTGATGGTACTAGAGACAGCGAAATGCATGGTGAGGACTCTGAACAAACGGATGATCCCACGGCTCTCTATAAAAATCCTCCGCCAAATTTCTGCAAGTCGGATGATATTGTCGTTATTGTGCGACCGTGGATTAAAATTGACGGTGTGATTAATCGAGAAGCACTGCACAAACTCTCGAGTTCAATCCTCACTCATTGCATTCTTCACCCTGGGATTTTATTGACTAAAGTTCAGGCGAGATTTGTACCTGTTTTGCAGCCCTACTACACCCGTGAACTCATTGAAGTAAGTTTTTTTTAACTGTTGCAATTTGAAAAACGTTTTTTTACTGATTAATTTTTATATTTCAGTTTCTTATCAAATTAAAGTGTCTACAGTGGAAAGTTCTGCAAAAATCTACAGTCACATTCATCGATGAAAACCTATCAACAACACTGAGTATGTTAATTTAATGGATAAACACATTTTTAAGAGGGGGAAAAACATCAAAAAATTAATTTTACAAACCTTGTATTTTAGGAGATCCGATTAAAGACGATGGAACATCCGAATACGATAGCGAACTCGTGATAGAACCTCTTATAGGAGCATCACTAAAATTCAGCAGTTTCTTCAAGCGTTATCTTGGTAAAAAAAAAATCCCCTAAATTATCTTTAAATTGCTTATATCTATTAAGTCGCTCAAAAGACTAGAAAAAAAAGAAAAATTCAGGTTGGAAAATAAAAAAAAAGTTGATATATCTTTTTACTACTAAAATAATACTAAATATCTAATAATATTTATTTATCCTCACTAAACGCTTGTACAATAGACGTAATACTTTCGTAAGTGCCTGTGATAAAACCGAGCAGTCCGATGAGCAATATTAGTATATTCTTTGACAAAGTAAAATAGCCAAGTGTATTATTCTGCGAACGAATAACTAATTCAATAATTGGTGGGAACAAGAGAGCCAATGCGGTGCTGCTAACTGCCCCAACAAGTGAGATAAAGAGCTTGAGATTTGGAATAGCTTCCGCCAGAATAACTGTTGAAGAAAAACACAAATTAATTAACACTCAATTATGGCCATCAAGCTCTAAAGATGTGATCTCTTACACGTAAGAAGACATAGTGCCGATCGGAAGCACGTTTCTGCCAGCACAGGCCACTGAAATGGTCCGTATCTCTTCACAACTTCCGGCCACATTATCGCAATAGGTACGTAGAATTGCAGAGCGTATGTCAGCATGATACTCAACGAGATAGCAATCTTTATGCATTGCGGTAATCTGTGAAAAATAAAACAATTAATCCATCAGCGGAAACTATTATTTCTCATGGAAGAAGGAGATAAATTAAAAAATTGCTTGCAGTAAAATCTTACACTTCTTTGGAATTGAGATTGAGTGTAACTGAGCCCTCAACATTTTCGCCATACTGCAGATATGCGAGAAATCCCATCGTAACAAACATCGCGCCAACAATCACCATTCCGACATTCAATACTCCGAGCGGGCTGTTAAACTTTGACGGGTGTCTCATCTCGCTCTGCAGCGGCAACACCTGCGAAACACATTGAACCACTTATTCAACCTATCTACACTGAGGAAAAAAAAATATTCAAGCCATTTTATTCACCAGCGTGATTGCCTCGAACGAATAAATCACCGTGCCGAAGAACAGGGGGATGGAGTTGTATGGCGCGATGTACCTGCGATCGCTAAGGGCCGGCAGGTTGTCACACATGATGTAAACAGTGGCGACATATCCAGCTACCACCAGCAGATTTGCGATCGACGACACGGGCGCCAGGTACTTGAGGTTTCGGATCCACGTACTCATCAAAATCGGCAGCAATGCAATGGCCATGTGCCAGTGCACATTCAGGTGGAAACCATACTGATCTAAAACCTATTGAGTGGTGAATTAAATGCTGAAGATATCGGAATCATCTCTACAACGTACCTGCAGCATATTTGTTGAGATGAAGACAAAGTAAACGCAGCAAAATCCCAGCTGCGTGATGCATAAAAATATGTTGACAAGTTTTCTGAAAGGTCGTGAGTTGTTTTTTTTGTTTTGTGTGTTTTAATTAATCATAAAGGGAAATAATTTTTTTGCCAATCGTACCTCATAAAGACCGAGTACTTTCGTAGCCTCTGAGGTCCGACCTCGAAGCACAGCTCGACCGTACCGGCATAACCGATTGCGTCGCGTTTTACGCTGCTTCCGAGACGCTTGCACGCTTCCTCATTGCATTGAAGCTGAAATAAATGGATTTTGGGGGAGGGTATAAATCATTGTTTCTTTGTGTGAAAGGATTGGGATAAGTGATTGAAGAATTTCGTTCAGAGCAATTGGAGACTAAAACTTTGTACAATGTGAACTCACATTGATGATTGATTTTTTTTTTAACAGGGTCTCTATTTTCTTGAAAATAAGATTATCCATCGCTTGTCTTTTTATCTGTATTGATTCAAGTCGATAATCGTTGACAAGAGAGTCATCACTCTCAAGATATCCAACTAATCATCATTCCTGCAAAAACAAAATGGTCGTTATAAATGATTTTTTATTGTTGTAAAATACAGAGAGGAATACTAGAAAATATTCATAGCGCGTATTAATAGTCTCTCTTGCTCTCATTCTCAGCCTAAAATTTCGCCCTCGATTTTATATACTGCCTCAAAGTTTTAGTCTCCCACTACTCTCTCAGATAACCATTTAATGAAGAGAAAGAAAAGAAAAAAAAAAAAAAAAAAAAAAAAAAAAAGATAAAAAAATTATATGAAGACGCCGCGATCGCGCGTGATTTGATGTCTTTTGTCGCGAATATACATACGAGGATATGTTGCGCATGAACACAGATGATGCCCAGAAAAATCGTGAGTGGTGGAGCCAGAAATAATCCAGCATTCTTGAAGGCATCTCCTAATGCAAATATTCCTGAACCAACATTTCCCTTGAATAAGTGCATCATCGTTTCGCAATACCTAAGATAACTCATTGATTAGTTTTACCCTCTTCCAAAATATAAAAGCAATCGTGTCAGATTTACCGAGTTATTAGACTAATTGACATGCAAACACATTCATCAACTTCATTCAATGTTCTTTACCATTGATTTATAATTTTTTTTCTATTTCTTTTTCGCCATTTACTTACGACGTTGGATGATCCGCACCGATTGGATGATCTGATGCATGCTGATTCGCACTTCCTGCCAGATTCTCCAGTGATATTATCGGGTCGTTCGACCGGAATACCCCGTAATTGTCGCCATTGCTTTAATTAAGTTATATACTTTATTATTTCATTCAATATTTCGTTGCGGGCTTACTAACTGGCCAATTTGTGCGCGCATTGTTCGCCCAATTAGAATTTTATGAATACCAATCAAATAATATATGTATTTAGGTTGGAGACGAAAAATCGGCAAACAAATTGAGCCATTTTTTTCGGTCTATCAACCGAGCAGAGTGCTTACACACTAATTTTCGAGTCTTCAAACATGGTCTCAGCGCCTCGCTTCACGACGCGATCCTTTGACGATGGTGGATTTGTGTGCAGCTCCATCTCCTGAAGAATAAAAATAAATACTGTGGAATCATTATCGTTGGATAATTGAATACTCGATTGTGATGGTGGCAAGGCCAATTGCCTTGAACTTGATACACGCGAGAGGTGAAATGGATAGGAAAGAAAGAGTCAACGACAGAATAACATCACACACATGAGGGAATTTTTTAACCACGTGACAACCATGATTTCATATGATAATCATATGATAGTCCGCCCACAATCTTTGTGCCTTTTAATACGAATAATTCAACTTGATTACCAGATATACACTCATAATTACACTCTGTCATATACAAGGGCAATCATTTGCCAATTGCAAAATCAACAGCGTGAATGTGTTTTTATATAACTCACCTTGGCAGTTCTACATAAAATTAACGTCTGGCCCCGTAATATACCAAGACAATAGAGTGTGTCGTCGGCCGGTTAAACAACATAATAAGCTACACATACGCACAATTATCTGGCTTGTCACGAAAATATTGATTAGATAAATCCACTGTCTTTATCGATCAACGATAATCCTATTATCACTCTGACAATTGTTTTATTGACTGTCGTCGTCGTCGTCGTCGCCGATGCGTATACAACAACGTGTCAATGCCTGGGGGGCATTGGAAACTTTTCCCACTCAAAATTACGAGTATTGATAGGAAGAGATTGCGATAGTCCACGTGCTATTTCTTTAAATAGTCACCGAGTTTTCGTCATCAAAGACAAATAATTAATAGTCATCAATGTCACGCATAAATTGGGCAAGTGCACGAACTCGTGGAATTGATGACTCTGTCTATTGTTGTTTCTTTTTTGCTCGTGATCGGCCAAGAATCCCTCAAGTAGCATGATTAAAACAATAAATGATAATTAAAAAGAAGGGGGGAAAAAATATATTCTGTGTGTTATAATATTGCGTGTGACGATTTATATGAGTTTTCACGTAGAAAAAGAAAAAAAGTTTCCTCTTGAAAACACGCGTTACACATACACACACGCGCGTGTGTGGTATAATTGTTTTTTCTCGGTTAGAATGTTATATAGTGTATACTACGTAATTCGAACTGCACATTTTAGGCCTATATTTAAATCACCGCGAATGAGAAGACTAGAAGGAGAGCGTGAACACTTAGGACACGCACGTGAATTGCCCTCGTGTGCATTTTAAAGATTTTCGTTGTGTGTGCGATTGCACGTTGGTATTGTACTTGGGTGGATAAAATATATTTCTTACCTTTATTCACTTGATGGATGTTCATTCGTTGATAATCACTTGGCAATTGGCAGACACAGTTGTTTGATCTTCGAGTACCTGAATACGACTGATGAGATCTTTCTCAAAGATACAGACACGAGGCATTCTTGGCAGTACCCAAACGGTAGACTCGACTCCTTTCATCCCCACCCGCCTCAAATTCGAACTGTCTTGATTCCATTATAACTAGCGACGGTATTAACTACATGAGGACAAATACACATAAACATTTATGTCTATTCTTCAAACCTGTTTGAAGAACAATCGGCCACTTGCAGACGCGTTGCTCGACTTGTTGCAGACATCAATTTTTTTTTTCTTTTTGCTTTTTTGTGTGTTTCTCTTTCAAGGATGCACTGGTGGATGTGTGTATATATTGTCTCTTTGGGCGTCATGTCCAATGCAGAAATGCGACTTTTCCACAGGATTGCCACACCCTATAACTTATTATCTCTCTATTATACTGAAAGACTCTGCGCGAGAAGATGCCTTTTAGTTTAGGTCACGATTACACGGCTAGACATAATTATGTTGGGTTTTAAGCTTTAGTTACATTTTCGTATCAACTTACCGCTAATACCGAGACCTTCAACACTTTCCTCGTTAGTCACGACAATGACGGCTAGTTATCGCAAATTTTAATATATGGATCTTGAAATTGTAGACGCATTTTTTTTTTTTTTTTCATGTATGTCCTTATTTTTTCACCTTGGACGTGGAACGAGTTTCAATGCAGACAAGTTTAACGTATTAATTTGTCGGTTGCTTCATGATTTTATTTAATAAATCACTCACATTCGATTTCAATGTCGTTAATTTTTCTCGGCAGTTTAGTGCGGTTTTTTTTTTCTTTCCTCGTGGATTCACGCGCTCGTGCGATGGCACTTGGGATATTTCTAAAAATACGGTAAAATTATAGATAGACAATATTAAATAAGAGCTAAAAAAAGGTTTTTGTTGATTGGACTCTCTGTTGGCTATTCTCTCAATGGAACTGGCGCAATTAGTTATCCTAGAATGGCCAAGGACTTTGAATCGAGTACGCAATAATGAGACAAATTCAAGTAGATCTAGTGTCGCTCAAGTTACTGCACTTTTTTTTATCTCACGGCAGATAAGAAAAAGTGAAAGTCAAAAACCTCTGTTTAAATTCATGACTAACTCTGTACGTGAATAAGATTTTCATGCTCTATGACTTCTCCCTACGCGAGAATATTTATTTATTTATTTTGTTCGTTTCTTTTGTCACTGCAAAAGTCCTAAAATTGGCGTGTGAAAGCGCGACACGATTTCAGAGATTAATTTTAATTCGCAGACATATAGGGGCATCCGGTCGGTAGGTGATTATGTGTAGCACATCTGAAACAACGTGTTTGCCAGTCAGTTATCTCGTGACTGATGAGCCAAGTCGGACAATAAGACAATTTACGAGGATTTGCGTAGCTGTGATAAGATAAAGTTGTTGTCAATGTGTCAGTAGTTAACAAAAACTTGATGAAAAGTAATGATGGAATAATATTTACGTTCAGTATAGATTTCTCAGGTCCTTCGATAAGGCTATCGATATAAATAATTTTTCCTTCAATATCATGATTTCAGGGATATATATTATATCAGATATGGATAGTATATATCGTGGTAAAAAAAAGTCGACTGAATACCTTGAAATTGTATTTAAAACCTAAGATTACGTTGGTTTACATTTTTTGTTTCTTCTCCATTTGGACAAAACTAATACGAAGTAAATAATACTCTAATATTAATAAAAATTCGTTTTTCCGTTTTGTTAATGTAACAATTAAAACGTTTTCTTCTTGTTTATAATATATATATAAGCAATGTAAATTATATATATATTTATATCTGATAAGGATTCAATTAATCAACGGAATAACAAAGATATATGCGGTCGGTAAATTCTGGAAAATTCCCTGTATTTTTTTCGATATTTAATTTTTTTTCTTTGTTATTTTCTTTTGAATTATATTTATTTTTACTCTTTGTATAAATATTAAACAATTGTTACAAAGTGTTGTGTGTATTTCAGGTGATATACAAAAAAATCAATGTTATTCTCGTCGTTTATGAAAGTTGATGGCACTTTATCTTCATTAATTTTAATTAATAATGTTCTTTTTTTTTGTCATTTTTTTCTTTTTTTTTTTAATTTTGAGCATTATTTTTTGTTCGTTTGTTTCATTATATATTTACACATTTAATTGATAGTATGCCATTTGTATACAGCAGAAGGATCATAAACACCATATTTGGCACGTATCTAATGTGACGAGTTCTCTATATACGAGAGTATTGTAATATTTGTTTTGTTTTTTTTTTCTACATATTAATTTTTACGTACCCCGTTAACGGTATATCAAGTAAAGCAGTACATGCTTATACCTAGCTCATTATTACATTATATAAATGTAGTAGCGAAGTAAACAAAAAAAAAGAAATCTTTCTTTTTGTCCAATATTTTTTTGTTCGAAGAGGAGCAAACGATAAATCAAACATTCATAATTCGAAATGTCCCAGCGATTTTTGTGTTTTTGTTTGCTTATTTATTTATTTTTTTGTTTTAAAGAAATAGCTGCCCCATTGTCGCAGATAATCCTAAAATGCAAGCAATTAAATGAATTAATAGCGATTCAATAAAAATTCACTCGAATTATTATTCATCGTGATGACATGCAACGCAATTATATTTTTTTAATCGTTAATAAATTTAATTATTTTTTTTTTTTATTTTTGACATCTATTTCATGCAGGAAAAAATTTGTGCTTTGTAATTATTATATTTATAGAAATTAATGAGTAATAATTAATGCTAGAGTAGCCTTTTGTCATGCCTTATTACTTCTCATATCAGGCAGAAATTATAGAGAACTAGTGTCAATTGAGCATGCAACAAAGCATGATAAAAGCGTAAAATATAATATTTCGTGTGCAGAATAAAAAAAAAATACTACAGCCAAGCAGTTATTATAAAGGAAAAGTTAAAACTCGTGAAGAATGTCGACCCTGGATATCAATTCGAAAAAGTCTTCACTACTCATTAAAAAAAAAAAAAGAAACTCACAGAAGATTTATGAAAATTGACAGATGCTGACCTCAAAAAATATTTCAACATCACATTCAAGTGTGAACATGACATGCTGCATAAATTCTTAGGAGGAAAAAAAATATATAAAACGTGATATCGAACACGAAAAAGTATCCTTATGCCAATGGTATTTTAAAATAATCCAACTATATACAAATATATGTGATGGGAAAATTAAAAACAAAAGATCAGAGTGCTACATAACATCGACAAAAAATTCACACGGATTGCCCATGGCAATGCGAAATGACTGTCTACTACCAGATAGATCTTGTTGGTTCTGCTGATTCGTCGATCCAGTGCCAGTTTGAACTGACTGCTCCGAGCCGCTGGATCGACTGCGACTTCCATTTGACCTTTTGCCATTCGATCCGTTGCCATTTCCGGAAGTTTTACCCGGCACTGTTGCGGGTAAATGTAAATCAGACTCGGACGCCGATGAGCACGACTTCAAGTCGTGAATTGGCTCTTTACAGATGTGTTCACTACCAGCGCTGCTGCCACCTGATTGCAACAAATCAATCACCGATTAATTCATCAATGGATGATAGTATCTGAGCTAATGATAGCTATCTGTTAATTTTTATCAATCAGGCCAAGGAAAAAATTTCCATTCTTCGAAATCTTGATAAACGACAGATTTATCTTGATTATCGGCACAAACAACTCATCATTAATTATAATTGTTTGTGTAATTTGTATCTAAAAATTTATCTCCTACTGCAATACATAGAATTCAACTGTTTTTTAAACAAATAATTTTTAAAAAATTCGAAAAACTAAAAATTCTACAAGTTGATTTTATTAATCCGCAGATAATTCCAATATAACAAATAAAAAAAAATTTCTTTTTCTTGCATTCCAACGGGTTTAAATTCTATTTAATAACATGGCAGTGATTTAGTACAAAAATAAACAATAATAATGTAATTATTTGAACTATAAACTAGGTAGCTAAATAGGTATAAGCATACCAGACTCACTGTGAACACTTTCTTCGCGGTGATAGCCGTAGACCGTGGGTTCGTTGGTGAAATTAAACGGCATAGGACTGTAGCCAGCGGCTGAATGAGGCACATAGGGCCCAGAATACGTCAAATCCCAGCCAATAGGCGGTGGCAATGGTCCAACAGTGTCTCCGTCGAGTTTCATACTGCCCATTGTCGAGCACAAATCTCCGAAAATATAGTAGCATTGCTCCGAGAATGTAATTTTGTTGACTGTGTGTCTAATAAATCCAGCTTTGAGCATCAATGAGGCATATTTTCGTGCATCTCGTCGATCAATAAAGCCCTCAACATGAGTATTTAACCAATCCACAACATCAGCTCCAATAAATGCATTGGGAATTGTAATTTTCAGCCACATACGATCGCGAATCTCTAGACCAGAGTCGGGTCGAGCCATTGCGCGAACTATCGTCGGCATGTCTGTGTTAATTGTCAGTCGTAAATCCTCCAAAGGACCTGATAAATAAAATTTCCAATAATTCTCTGTCAAAAATACGATAATCGATCGAAAAACTTACGTTCTGTGTCGGGAAGCGTGCTCGCTAAACTGCTCGAGGTCGAGGTGAGCGTCGTGGCACTCGGCGGACGCGGGGGGAAACCCTCGCCACGAATTGCCGCCGTGTGGGCGACCCAGGCGCCCGGATCTATCGGACGAACAGGTTCAGTACGAGGAATCGTAAAGTATCCTTTTGGATTTGGATCCCAGCATTTCGCCACAACTAATTTTATTGGCCTGTAAAAATTTTCATCATAAATACAACCATTCAAATCAATTTCATAATGTGCAATTTAGATTTTTCTCTTCTGCCTACCCTGGCTTTTGCACGACTTCTCGCAGAACCCTCACTGCCTCGTCATTCGACATATTCTCGAAATTTATGTCATTAACCTGCAGAATCATGTCTCCAGGCTCTATCCTGCCATCAAGAGCCACAGCTCCACTGCAAATATTTCAATAAGTTAATTATACGGCACTTGAATCGCCACTTGATGTAAAAAAATGATTTTTTTTTTACCCTTTCATTATCGAGCCAACGTATATGCCACCGTCGCCGCCTTTATTGCTCTGCCCCACAATGCTTATCCCAAGGAAATTGACAGTATCCATGTTCAACTGAACAGTGATAATGTTTAGAGACATGGTGCTGTCGGTAATACTACTAAAGGACGAAGTGCGGGACATTGGGGGCAATCGGTGTCTCCGTCGTCTCTGTGGTCTGCGTCGATCTGCAAGAGCACGTGCATTAAGCAATGAATAATTAACGAATCAATAAGTGGACTTGAGTGCGTTTGATATGAATATAATGCACCTAGTGTTGCCCGCTCAATCGTACTACTCATGTTGGTGTGTCTGCCTGTAGTCGAAGTGATGCGACTGCTCGCGTCGTCGTCGGACTCAAGAAAAGTTGTTGTCTCGAGATCGGAACTGAGAATTGACGCTGTTTCGTAGCCGTGGACGCCCGAGCGATGCTTCGAGTGCCCATTAATTCGCAAGCCTGCAAGCAAACAATTTCAGGGGGAAAAAAGGAGGATAAAAATTTGTTTGTTTTCTTTTATGAGCAAATTATACCATTGTATTTGGAATATTTTTCATATTTATCCGAGTGATGCTTGGAACTTTTGTACAAGTGATGATGACCCTGTCTGCTGCTTATAATACTTTCAGTTTCCGTGAGTGTGTCGTCGTGAGAGAGTGCGGGTGGACCTCGACTGGTGAGACCTGGCGCCACATGATCAACTTGATCGTGTTTAGCCTCACTGTGAGCCACGGAGTCTGTACATTGTGAGGCTCCGTCCGAAACGTTGCTTCCGTCCGCAGAAACGAGCTGTATTGCACGAAATAATATTATATACAAGTTGTTTTTTTTTTCTCGTTAGTTTTTGGTACAATAAACCTCGCAAAATTAATGCCGACCCCGCGGGCCATTGATCGCAACAATTAGCGTTTGCAGTCAATGGGACAATTGGTCGAGGCGTGATTTAAAAATCATAGCGTAATTCATTGGATTCGTGAATTTGTCGGAGGCCGACTGGTTGAGTTATGGGTGGAAGGACGCTGGAGGGGGACAGGGAGAGACATGTATATACACAATATAACACCCACCCTGCTTGTGCACCCACACCACGAGAATGCATCGCCGCGCGACCCACGAACTGAACCCAAAGTGTATCTTTACATTTCTTTGATACGCAGACAAAACCGGAAGTTTTTCCACCATGCGGATATATTTATGCAACACATGGATATATAAATTAATCTACTATGATTTGAAATAATAAATAAGGTGGCATACAGTATTAATTTTCCTGGTGTAAGACGAATCGACAGGTAAATAATATCACTTTACGTGCAGACTATTGCTTTCAAATGTCACGGAAACGTCTCGGCGGTGCATATTGAAATGAGAAATTGATACAGGAGGATTGTTTGCCGGAAGTTGTGATAGTAAATAAACACATACCCATGATACAACTCGTCCATTGATGCAGGGAAGGTGTGCGTCGTCATCGAGAATTTCTTCCTTCACAACACTGTTGAAAAAAATCAGACACAATTTCAGTTGGATTTTCAGTGCAAAGGATATCTATCACACATATATTCCATAAATATTGCGCGTATATTTCCCCAGTAAAAATAAACATGGCTCTCTGATTTAACCTGATTATTCGGGAGATGTACAGAGCATATATTCTAAGAAAACAGAGGTGAATGACCTGTGCGGGAGTTTGAGCTGTTTAAGAGCAATTGTGAGATGGAAATTATGATGAAAAACAATCGACTGGATTGTTACACATGAGTAAGACATTTCGAGGGGATAGGAAAAAATTGATTGTCACAAAAAAAAAAGTGTGCAGAGCGCAGCACCATGAATTGTGACTTGATTTGTCAGGCTCTGGCTCCAAAGGCGTTTTACATGTTTTTTTTTTTTTTTTCGAGTTTTTATCTATATAATTTGGATTTAATTGATGGATTAAGAGAAAATTTATCAGGATAGTATGTAGATACACTCACCCAAAATCAACGTCCATGGACTTGAAGAAAAACTTGTAATTTGGGCGATTCAATACATTCTTAAAGTCCGCTAGTGTCACTCGATCTGGCGATATTGTGAGTTTAACTAAGTAAGGCGTTTCCTCCTCGTCAATGTGATAGATTATCTTAGTCTCTTCCATCGTTGGATACTGTGTCAATTGTTCGTTTCACTCATGCACAATAGAAATTAATTTTACTCCACTCTCACGAACTGTCCACTGGCACGACAATCATACCAAGCCAATATGGCTACGGCCGAACACACTCGATCCTACACGACGGTGTAATCCTCAACGCAACGACACAAAAAACGTCGTCGCTCTCTCTCGTCGTCGTCAACAAACCCCTAATGGCGCCCTTAAAATCAACGACTAAAATTTTCAAAAAAGCGCACATGACTTTTTTATATATTTTATTTATATTCATCAACTATAACAATACAATTATACAATGATATCGATTTTATTCCAGTAAATTTAGTTTTATTTTTAATTTAGTTTTAGTTTTATTTTTTAAATCTGTTGCATTCATTAATTCTCCCTTGCACATATATTCTCTTCAAGTCATTTCAAATTCCCTGTTTAATTTCGCCAAATTTCTGCAACAAAAAAAAAACGACGGAATTTTAAATTTAACTTTGAAAATAGAAATTTTATTTTCTTAAATCTTAAATATCTATGAAACTATTGAAAATAAAAAAATTTCTCAAAAGACCTTTTTTGTAGAGAATTTCATTAGCTACAAAAAAGGTTCTTATCAAAATTATGTCTCTCTAGGTTTAATCACGCAAAACGTGTGATGAAGCGCATCTTACCGACACTCCACAGCTTCATTCAGATGAAATTTGTGCATGAGCGATAAAACGAGTTTCAAGGTCGACCAGATTGTCTCCGACATTGCTCCCAGAGGAGTATGTTGTCCCTCGAGACCCCTGCCCGCCGCCTGTTGATTCAGCGCGGTCAGCAGGTGCTCAGCGGCTTGTTTGTAGGCCTCCAAGTTGATGCACGAGATGCCCAAGTTGTAGCGCGCCCGGATGAACCCCGGAGACAGCTCGAGAGCCCGCGAGTAGGCGTCAACAGCCTCCGCGGATTTTTGACCGTTTGCCAGAGAGGCTCCGAGCCGATTCCAAAGTCGACTGTCCTTCGGGCGGACTTGCAGAGCCGCTCGGAAGCAGTCGGCGGCTTTCTCAAACTCGCTCGAGAGGTTGAACAACACACCTAGACCACTCTGAACGTCCGGGTCGATCTGATCTGTCGGATTAATCCGCGCTGCCTGAATAAACAGATCTTTGACCTCGCTGTGCACGTCACTGAAGAGAATTGTTGAGATGCTGTTGGGCCGATTTGTCGTGCTGGATTGCGCACGGCTCTCCAGGAGGTGATTGTACTTCTCGTTCTTCATGAGCCACTGCTTGAGCGTGAGACAGGCCTGATTCTGATAGGATTCGTTGGTGTACGAAACCGCCAGCGTCATCAGCGCAGTCGTATTGGACGGATCAAGGCTCAGACACTTTTTCAGAGCCGAAATAGCCAAGGGATCTTGCTCGTTGGCTGCCTGTGTCTTGCCCAACTGCAGCCAAGCATCGGCATTCTCTGGATCCTCCTGCACTGCCGCCTCGAAGCACAAGACTGCACTCGGCAGGTCTCCCGCTTCCAGCCTGCGTCGACCTTGTTCTAAAGCATCCGAGACGTGTTTCATTGGATTATTTACGGTAAATTTGTAGTCCTTGAAAGGGTCGTAATAGCTTTCGTACTCTGATATCCATGGGGATGAGTCTGTCTGTGGTTTATTTAATATTTTCTCCCACTCGCCTTGCAAACGAGACCAAAACGCATTCTCACTCTCGTAAGTCTCGGAATCTGAAGAACACAAGTGTCAAATCAACTCGACAGATATGATGATTAATTTTTCAGTATATTAACCTATGTTTGTCGATGGATTTTCCAGAAATTCTGTCGCCCAGCTGCCCGCTGCCAGGTCGTCTTTCTTGTCAGTTAGTGTTTCATTAGTTTTCGGCATTACCAGACTTTGATCGTTGAATTCTTCGGCCCAAGCTATGTTTAAAAGTTCATCACGACTTTGAAGCTGCTCTGCCGGTATTTCTCCGTCTTGGTGCATAAATTTCATGAACTTGGAGAAGGCTATGTTTGGACTTTCACGTCCTGAAGTCTCGACGGGTTTTAATGCCTCAGGTTTTGCGGCTACTAGAGTGTGCTCGATGTAGTCCTCGGCCCAAGCTTCACCCAGACCAAATTCATTTGCATTCTGGGGAAGTCTTGCACCCATTGCCGAGCTCTCAGCCCATATTTTTTCTGTATTTTGTTCCTGTAGACAAATTGGATCGTTAATTTTCATCTTTCGGAGTAGGAATTATTTGAGCAATGGATTATTACGTAAAAATCGGCGCTGTTTCCCAGAAATTGATTCGTCCAATCGGCACCTGGGTCCTGTGGCACTGAAGGAGGAAGACTGTGATCTATGTTGTGAATCTCCTGGAAGATATCCTTCATTTTAAAGGTTTGCGGGTGCATTGTTTGACTCTCGAGGTACTCGTCGACCAACTGGTCTGACGATGCCTCCTCGAAGGGTAAGCTGTGAGGTTGACCTATTCCATCCTCTCGAAAGCCCCGATCTTGTACCAGGTGCGATGTGAGGGATGCAAAGGGTCCAGGCCCACCGCAGTCTCCTTCAACAAGCTCTCGTAGTGCCATATTCACCCTGAAATCAGGTGAAATGAGTGTTATACGTGAAGACCTCTGTTGTTAATGTGAAAATACTTACTTTTATTGAGGTAAACACTGTGGAAAATAAATATTGATGTGATTTGCCTGGTAGAGTCGATCAACTCATTGATGGAGCACGTCACACGCCGTCGTGTAGTTGGTTCATTCAACACACGTCACAAGATGCATATAAAAACGTTCTATAAACTGGTGAAAGTAATAATTGACGTGAAAAATCCAACTGTGATGATGTGATGACCCGATCACATGGACTCTAGACTCTCTGCGTGTTTTACCAGGCTTTGATATTGTATTATATTCAGCTTACCAATGACATTCCATTTTTACTTGGCTGCGATCATGAAGTTTCAGCGCTCATAACCACTAGCAGTAAATTTATACATGGATTTCAACGCCCGTCATTCGTCTACGCCCACGAAAATGCACTGCGATTGGTTGGAACCTTTTGTTACCCTGCAAAAGCCCAGGAAATTCTTTTAAAATTGAAATCTCATGTTTTTTTTTAATTGATGAAAAATTATTACTAATATTCTAGCAGTAAATTTGACGTAAAAAATATTGGATAAATAAATTGGAATTTTTTAAAAATAATGTATTCTGTCACCTAACCTCACACCAGGTGGCGCCCATCTTGAAAAATGTATGTAACGCCTGACTTTTAATGTCGTACACACGGTGCGTGTAAGATAGTGTGTATTTTTCCTTTTTATACTATTTTTTATACTGTTTTTGCAAGTCAATCGTATACAAGAGTGCCCGCTTACTGTCACTTAAATATAATAAAAAGACTGAGGCTGAGTATTGATAAAAATATTGACAACAACGTGTGACAATGTTACGACTGTTATTTGACATTTCCACGAAACAACCTGCTGTATGTTGTGATATTTAACGGTCCACGCCGACCGAACGGAGAAATGTTCGTGTCTAATGTACTTACATCAAAAAGGCTGCATTTAATAAATAAAAATGTTGAGATTTTTGTCTCGACGTCGAGTTCGCGGTGTCAACGGACAAACCGCGTCACCGCAAATAAAAAATCAACGTTTGCTCAACAATAAAAATATCATACAGTGCCAAGTGATATTGCTCGATGGTACAGACCTGCCAATTGAATTATCGGTAAGTCAAATTATTTTCATTTATCTAAAATACAAGTAAAAACCATGTCTCTCAGCTGCTCCATATTAATGCTATTCACATTGCAGAAAAAGGCACTCGCCAGTGATTTGTACGAACAAGTATTTTATAGTTTAGATTTGATAGAAAAAGATTACTTTGGCCTACAGTACACGGATAGCAACAATGTCAAGCATTGGCTTGACCCAACGAAGCCTATTAAGAAGCAGATAAAAATCGGTCCACCCTACACACTGCGATTAAAAGTCAAGTTTTACTCGTCAGAGCCCAACACACTGCGAGAGGAGCTCACACGCTATCAATTTTTCCTGCAACTCAAACAAGACATCCTCGAGGACAGGCTGCACTGCCCGCACACGGTGGCCATACAGCTCTCGGCGTTGGCACTTCAATCCGAATTGGGCGACTATGACTCGTCAATACACACGGCAGCTACAGTTTCAGAGTTTCGCTTTGTCCCCAGTCAAACTGAGGAAATGGAGCTGGAAATTTTGGATGAGTACAAGAACTGTGCGGGCCTAACTCCGGCCCAAGCCGAGTCGGCGTATCTGAGCAAGGCCAAATGGCTGGACATGTACGGAGTGGACATGCACACGGTGTTGGGAAAGGACGCGTGCGAGTACTCACTGGGCCTGACACCAACGGGAATTCTGGTGTTTGAAGGCACGCAGAAGATAGGATTATTTTTCTGGCCTAAAATCGGCCGCCTGGATTTTAAGAAGAAAAAATTGACGCTCGTGGTCGTGGAGGAGGACGACGAGGGTCGAGGCGAGCAGGAGCACACATTTGTCTTTCGCCTGGCGAACGAGAAGGCGTGCAAACACCTGTGGAAGTGCGCTGTGGAACATCATGCCTTTTTTCGACTGCGTGCACCTGTCAAGGGTGCCAGCGGTCGCCAAAATTTCTTCCGCATGGGCTCACGATTCCGCTACAGCGGTAAAACCGAGTTTCAGACGACTCAGTTGAATCGGGCGCGCCGAACCGTGCAATTTGAGCGACGACCGAGCCAACGCTACGCCCGGAGGCAGAGCCATGTCCTGCGGGAGCGGCAACGTCACCTGCCCGAGCCTCAGGTACCGCCCGCATGCGAGAGCGAGACCCCGTTGCAGCGGCAATCCAGCAATTCCAGCTCCGAGTCTGCTGCAAGTGTGCAGGCCATGCCTTCGGCCTCTTCTCCGCTTGTCGACTCCCTGTTGAAGTCTCTCGCCAAGGATCCACAGCCGTTGGAACTGAAAAATCAAACGGCCAGTACTAAAACACCGGAAAAAGAGTCCGAGTCGGAAAAAACAAGCCTTATTGTGGAAAGCGCAAGCTCTCCGCCTTCTTCGATGCCTAATAATCAAGTAGGAGCACCTCTGCTGCTCTCTACTCGATCGCCGATTCCACCTGAATCGCTCAAGTGCAATATTCTCAAAGCTAAGGTGCTGGAGACTGAGAAAAATTCAAATCTCGTTTCAATCGCGTCGACAGACAGTGCGAGCTGTGTCGTGAAAACTCCACACGTCGACGCGGCTACTATTGTCTCAGTGGTAAGTAGATTCAATTGTCTTTTTTTTTTACACGCTAGTCATTCGTCCAATTGTTTAAATAATCAACCATATTTTCGTCATGTTTGTACATCACACATCCCGTCATTAATTAGTGCCACTTTTTATAATTTTTTTACGCATTTAAAATGAATTTTAAAAACCTTTTGGTTGGGATAAAAACAACTTGACGAATTTATGATTTTTTTTCAATGCGCAAATGTGTTTATTTGGCTTTTATTTGTTATCGTTGGCTTTTTGGCTTTATGTAATTCAACAGGGAGGAGACAAACTCACATTAAATGTCAGTGGAGCTAGTGTGAGTGCGCCAGCAGATGACACAGTGACAGTTACTCATTTTTCATTGGACAGTTGGGGTCAAATAGCCCAGAAGACGACTCCTTTCACTGCCAAAGTCACGAATCAGTCGCAAAATCCATTCAATCCCTTCGTCAACGATACTTGTAATGGTCTAGCAACTGAGGAAGTATCGACGACTAGCGAAGAAATTGTCGAAAATAAAAATACTAATCCTTTTATCGACTCCAATCCCTTCCTCGGACTTTTGAATCCGTTTAAGGAGGTGCCTCCGATTTTGGAGAAGATTGTCGAGGACGAGGAGTCCTCTATCAGTGATATAGTCACGACGAAACCTGAAAAAGTGCCTTCAACAACAGTAACTACTTTCACACGTGCGGTTAGTCGATTTTTTTCGTCATATGCTTGCATGCAATAATCATTTGTCTTTTGGAAAATCACTGCATTTATTTTATTTTATTTTATTGTCATTTTGTCTTTGTGATTTTTATTTAGATTAGTTGTGGTCAGTGGTGGGTATTTTATGGACTTTTTTTTACGTTTTTCCAGGATTCTGGTACAACTGCATCCGATATTAGTCCCTGGTTAGTGGCAGATCCAGCGCCAAGTACGAATAAAACTACAAAAACGAGTCTTACCCTAAAGACCGTAATAACCACGCAACTTTGAGATTTTTTAAATTTGATCTCACGTAAGAAAAAAAATAATTGGTTCTATTTTTTAGTTGAATACGCTGCAGTCAAACGTAATTTTTGTTAATTTATGAATATATAAAATGTAGTGTAAACTTATCGGGCATTGTGACAGAAGTGTCCGGCGCAACCGAGGTGCGATAATTTTTTAAAGAAACGCTTTTTTTTCATCTATTTCGATAAAATGAATTTATATTGATATATTATATTGACTAGATGCTTGAAGACTTAGTCTTGATTGTTGTTAAAAATATATATTTGTCATGTTTTATTGGGCAGCAATTTTTTTTAAGAGCTTAAAAAAACAAATTTTTTGATTTATTCGAGTTTTCATCGGTTTGGTATATATATAAATATATATTTAATTGGATTTTATCTACTTAAAAATAAAGTATCCTTGCATTTATTGAAGCTCGGACCATCGACCAATATACTTTCCAGATGCGTAGCTAAATATATTCTTTGTATAACAAATTAATATTATTTTTTTTTTACGCTGTAAGAATTTATAAAATAAATATTATCCTATTGACAAGATATTTGACGATATTTTTTTATACTTTGGATCGATATAAACGGTATAAATAATTGTATAAAAATTGTGAGCCAGACGTAGCAGAGTGCGTTTTATTATTTGTATAGATAAAAATTGGACGAATATTTGGATTAGTTAGGAATATATCTTATGGAAAATAGGCGAAAATGTACAATTATTTCACACCAAGTACATAAAATATTAGAATTCAAAATTATTATACATTATATGAAACTCTGTATTAATTGTCGAAAAGAAAAAAAAACGCGGGGTCTTATCTGTAGGGAGGCGGTGACGGTATAGAATTACAATTAACAAGGTATACAGATTTAACACAGTAAATTACAGTTGTTTGGAAAGACAGATCCGCGAGTTTCGTTAATACTCGATGTTTATAAACAATATTTCACTCTAAATTAAATACAAATACATGAATTTTAATTTGAGAATTTTTTAAAAATGATTCTGCATTAAAAAAGAGCGAATTTTATTTATTATTTTCTTTGAATTGTATAGGCTATTTACGGTATTTAGAAAATTCCATTGCAAAAAAATTATGGAATGTAGAGAGTGTCACTGTAGCAATAAAATTAAGACGACAAAAAAATAAAACAACGTAAAATTCCACTGAAAACAAAATATTGAAATGCGCAATATAATAATTATTTTTTGAGTTAAATTGACAGCAACGAAAAAACCATTTTTAAAATCAAACTGACACAACGTAGAAAGCTTCAATTAATTAAATATTAATATCGCCCTTGACAACGCCCGATCGTAACGATTAAAGATACTTTTTTTTTTACTCTTTTTTTCTTTTATTTACAGCATCAAATTTTATTTTTAACTTGAAGAAATGTTGCTGGCAATTGAAGCCTAATCATGTTAATTACGTGATTTAATGTAATTATCTTGTATAAATCCAGTAATAATCACACAATCGCACGCAATCCCATGACAAACGCGTAACTCTCACTCTCTTTTGTGCATTCACTCCTGCTCCACTCGGTATTAATACTTACTAGGTCATTGATGAGAATAAAAATAAAATCAATCTTACATTAGGACGCGAAAGTTATTAATTTTTTTACTGTTTTTTTTTTTCCTTGCGTAGCTATCTTTGTAGTATTACAAGTGTGTTAGGTCGTGAATATTTGGTTCGATAAATAAAAGAGACTTTGTCTCTTTTATATGACTTGTAGAAAAGCTGCATTTATTAATTATTTCTTTTTAATTAACGTACGAATTTTTTTTTGGCTTTACCACAATTTTGTTTTGTTGTTTGTTTTTTTTTTTTTTTATGCCAATCGCACAGAGCTTAGATTATTATTTTTTTAATTAATGGTGAGAAAACAAAATACCAGTGCGCACTGAGCAAAACACCTTTATCGGCTCGAAATTTCAAACTAATTTTCATTTTTTTGCATACCTTGATGCTTCGAGTTTTTTTTTAAACATTTGTTCAGTGCAGAGCAAGCCCAGATACGCGTGTTAATGCCCAGAATTTTGTTTCAAGTGATTGTTTGAATTATTCGTGGTGATTTCAGCCGATGCATCGTCCGAAATCTCTTCGCTGCTATTGCTACGAATGTCTCCCTCCATCTGACAATAAAAATCATATTAATTGTCAAATCTTTATCCAACTAATCCATCTATGGCATTGAAAACACACCTGTCCGGCTTGGAACGCTGTGTAAGCGATTTTTAGGATCAATCGCGTCCAAAAAGCATGGAGGGCAAACAGCAGAATGAGTAGGCCGTTGAAAATGTAGTAAGCCGGGAACATTGGTACGATTTTCGGAGCCTCTATCGACGTACTATTAAAAAAAAAAAAAAGAATTATTAATCAAATTATTCCATAAAAAACTGTGAAATCTCTATTTTAACTTACCTATAAATGATCCAAAGTGGATATATCCCCATGCGCGTTATCAACCATAGTACAGTCAAAATACCGAAGACAACATCGCAGGTTTTTTGGTACTTAGCGTACTTGAACATTTTTGCAGCCTGTTAACCAAGAAAATTAATTAACAAAAATTCCAGTGTGAGATTTACAGGTTTTGACAGATTTTGGTGGCTACCTCTAGGAAAATATCCGCACAATCGTGCACGACTAGGACGAGAGAACCAATCCTCGTGAGATTGCCAACCCACGAGAACGACATGAGTAGAATCGTGGCCTTGTGGTGAATAAACATCTGCCAGAAGTCTTTCCTCTTGACGTCGAAAAACTGGGATATGCTGAGCGACCAGTAAAACGAGATAGAGATCATGTAATACCACCATATGTCGTTAGATACTGCGTGGTAGGGGTAGCCATAGTAACAATTTTTTATGTCCCACAGCCAGGGCTTGTCCCATAGTACGTAGACTCCATAGCAAAAGATTGTCGTGTAGTACAGGCACCTCCAACTGCAAAAATAGTGCGAAAAAATGACATTGACGTCGTGGATTAGATCAGTAACTTATTGACCCACCTGTTTTCACAGAATTTCGTGAGAGTCGAGGGCATGTCCTGGCTCCTGCGAAGCCGTAGCCATCGCTCAACTTGTCGTTCTGACCAATCCAACTGCTTGGCCAAGGCGGTCAGTTGCTTGTGCTTGATTTTTTTCTTGTAGACCTTCTCCAGCAGCCGATTTGGTGTTGCTCTCTTAGACCGTGTTGTCCGGATGCCCAAGGACTTACCGAGAGGTGCGAAAAAAAATCTGGTGGTGGAAATAATTCTTAAAAGGAGTTTGCGATAGCCGGCGGCGGCAATGTGTGTGACATAACCTACAAGTTTATCAGGAAAAAAGTTCAGGAGGCAGCGTCGAATGATTGCGATAAGTCGGGTAGATTTTTTTTTTTTAATAAAATAAATAAATGAGATAAAATTAAGAAGAGACTCACCGTTCTAAGGCGTATCGCAGAGCCAGCAGGCCAAGGGCCATCGGCAATGGATAAATGAGGTGCCGATAATCGGCGTATTTGTTTTCGGAATCGGGTTTGATGTCGGCCCATGTTATATTTGGCGGCAACCACACGTCCGGTGACCAGAACACCGCGGAAATGTGGCGAAAAACCTCCATAAGAATATTATAGCTTCCAGTCACGTGTGGATGTGCGGTAATTTGTTACTCAATCGAGTGATACAGGATTTATTCAAGAACCGTCAGACGACTCCGCCCTGCCAGGAACGCTCAAGCACAGCGCGGCACAGCCACTGACACCGACAGAAACACTGCGGAGAAATACGTGTGCCTGACACACTATTTCCGATGATTAGACGTGCGTGCAATACTGCCATTCAAAGCACATGTCCATACACACGAATTGCAATACACACGCAGATAATTCTTGGAACTTGACCACACAGTATGTATTCGTGTGTATTATTACATATCAGAACACTCAACACAGCCAGATATGACAGTGTACAACTGTGTATGTACAGCCTGTAGATACACTCTGTGTGTGTGCGCGTACTTTTTTAGTTCTAAATTCCACCATTTCTACAGTTTGTTCAGTTTTGCTGGCTATTTGATATCAAAATAAGTTTATACTAGACATATATATTATAATGATATGTACAAAATATCGCGAGGTGTTGATAAAAAAGTGCTCTTCTAACTGATATATGATATAGAAGTTAATTTATATCTCGAGTCGAAAAAATTTTTAGAGGATTATGGACACGCAAAAATTTGTTATCTGTGCCCGCAGCACTTGATAATTATTGCAAGTGATATTTTTATATATTAGAGAAATTTTTTCCTAGTTAAGGATAAGAAAAAAACGTACAAGAAAGGAATTTTCTATAATATCCATTATTATTTATTACAGTTAATTGGGAACTTCAATTTCGCCAAGGTAAATCTGCTTATCACTCGATCCGGAACACACTGTAAATAAAACTCATCAATTAATTAATTTTCACACTATGACGCACAAAAAAATCAATTAAATGTTTAAATAACAATTTATAATTGAAATTTTGTATTACCGATAGGCTCTTTGGGGTGAAAGTCGACGTCATTGACTGATCCGTTGTGTCCAGGAAGTTTATAGAGTATTCGTCGGCTAGTAGTATCCCAAATATAGTGAAAACGATCGGATGAACCAGCTGAAACTTTGCTTCCATCAGGAGACCACGCACAATGCAGCAAATTCTTCTCAAAATTGTGCTGATGTCCCGAGAGAATTTTCACACATCTCTCATACGGAGCGAAAGGTCGAACGTCCCAGATTCTCAAGCTATTATCCATAGAATTCGATAAAATATACGATCCGTCCGGGCTAAGACTGAGTCCTGTGATCGTGTCCGAGTGGCCTTTTAGCTTATAGAGAACAGAATTTTTTCGCAAATCCCAGATTTTAATGTCGTTGTCAATGCCACCGCTGATAATTTGTTCTGCAGTGTCATTAAAAGTCACTGCAGTCACTTGATACGTGTTATTGAGTGTGTGACACTGCCCACGCTTCCTAGGATCCCATATCCTGATCGTGCTGTCGTCACTGCCGGAGCAAATTTGAGTTGGGCCGCGTCTAGCTCCAGAAACCGAGTTAACAAATGACGTGTGACCTTTTAACTTTTTAATCCGCGTCCCTGCAATGAAATCCCACAGTCCGAGGGTTGTGTCGGTGCTTGCTGTGTATAAATAATTGCCATCAGGACTAAAATGAATCTCCATTACGGCACCGCTGTGTCCCGACATCATTCCAATGTTCTCACACTCATTGTAAACATTCCAAATGTCTGAAAATTATGTTTTCATGTTTGAATGTAGAATTAATCAAGCTGAATTAATTTTTTGACTTACATATTTGACGATCAAAGCCTGTAGACACTAGATATTGACCTTCAGGATGGAATTCAATGGAAAATATGTCTCCCTGATGTCCCTCGAGCAACATTATCGGCGATAGCAACGATGAGGTTCGTGGTGGACCCTTCATTTGATTAAATTTAATTAGAAATATCAGATAAATAGGTGGGTAACAAATATAAGAGTTTTTTAGGTTAACTTACGCTTTGCACGACTGCTTTCTCCCGGCTGCTGAATACAATCTCATTTTTTGTTCTTTTTGATGCTGGAACTAACGCGAGAATATCGTCACCCTTTCTTTTTTCAAGAGACGGCATTTTTCACGATTCTTATAAAGTTTATAGTAACGTTATTATGTTGACAATTGTTGGCTGGAAACTCGAGAAGCGTCACGAACAAACACACACAAACAGCCACCGGTGGATAATGCAGTTAATTTGGTACAGTAGAAATTTCTTAAAAACTACTGTAAATATTGCAGGACCCTGCAGAAATGTCAGAGAAAATATATATGTAGAATGAATCAGTGAATTGATCAAGTTTTTGCCTCAAAATAATACCACACAAACGTGTGTTCAAGTACTTTGTAGTGGTGAAAAATTGTAATATTGTTTGTAATTGTAATTCTAGATTGGTGAGAAAACACAGGATGACCTTGGGCACTGGTTTTTCACGGATTCAACGGCTCATCTATCCACCACAACAACCTGGAATCAACAAGAAATTCTGAAAACGTAAGTTTTCAACCATTGTTAATGATTATGTAATTATAAAAGTGCGAAAAATGCGTAAAAAATGATGAAAACTAATGAGACGTGGGTAAATAGAATTTTTTGAACCCCAACATACTAAATATATACGAAATTTATTTGGATATAAGTTACGCGTAGATCAATTTTTGAGGTTATTCGGAGAAATATCACTTGGAATATTGAAACAAGAGTTATTTAGCAACTAGCACAGTCGGGCTTCAATATTTAAAGACTATTTTGCATAATTAATCAAATATACGTGCTTTTGGAGCTGTCGTTTACGTAAAAATATTACTTTCACGTCAGAAAATAATATAATTATACACGAAAAAATTAATATCGCATAAATTTGACCTCAAACAGCATGACAATTCATTTGCAAACAATATTTTTTGCTAAAAGAGCCACGTTTTTAGCTATAACGCAATGTTGCACAATATGTATGCTTGTGGGACTACTGCGCTTACCAGTAAGGGCGGGGAAAAATGGGCGGAGTTGAACAGACATGAGCCCAAGCAAGCGCAAAGTTAGTCATTCTCACGGGAACTTCCACCGAGAGAGCACCTCAGCCGAGTCTAGCCTCCTTAATTTAGATTGGGTTTTTTTCTTTTTGTATCAAGTATTCAGTAGAGTAGTCAGTGATCCTCTCAGTATAGCGGAGAAGAAGATGTGTGCTGGCGGTGGACGTGTCTCATGTGCGTTAGTTCCTGCCAGCTGCACAGTCCATTGTAGGATTTCTGTAAGTCAAATTTCAATTTATCCTGCTCAAAAAGTAAATTCTGATATTTATCACTGTTCGATTGCTGGTATTCGAGGATATTACTACGCTCCTGTAATACTCTCGCAGTACCTTACGCAGCTGCCTCGCTGGTCCACGCAATGTCCAGGATGTATGGATCCTAGCGAGGTATCCAACAGCTTCAGGCCCTCGTGGATGCTCTCAAGATTCAGCTGGTGGTACTACAACGTCCTACAAAATAACACACAAACTCATCACGTAATCCGGATTGATGTCAGACAATACCCCCAGGGAATAATGTTCATTTATTCCATCCCACTTGATTAGATGATGTACCCAACTGTGTTTGGTTCATATGTCAAGTTCAAATTATCTGGAGTTGATTTTGACGACCTGCCATCAAGAGTTTTTACGTGCGAGGTACCTGGTGTTGTTTTACTCATTTTTATTCACTTGTACAAATGATATCTACGACTGTAATTCTATCTTTGGATTGCTTAGATTATTATTTAGACGAGCCGGCACACAACAACACTGGGACGACATAACCTTAACCTGAGAGTTGTGGAGGTAACTGCTATACTGCCACTGCGGCAGCACCTTACAGCCAGTTGGTGAATTGAGCGTTGAAATTGGTGAGCGCGGAATTTTCTTGAGTGAATTGAAATAATATAAGTGAAAATAACGACAATAGTGCTTCTAAATATTTGTATGTTTTCAGCTGCTAAATGGCTTGACTTCTGCCAGAGCTGACAGAGAAACCTGCTGATGACTTTCGCGACAATGATGCCTTTCTTGAATCTTTGGCTGTGTCTTGATGTTGGGGTCGCGTTGAATTCGTCTGGGGCATTAATTAAAGAGGTATGTTTATTTCTATTTTTGCACTACAATTTATTTTCCAACTGTTGAGTTCTATTGCACTGATATATAGAGACAATATATAGATAAATAATTAAATCCCAAATGTGCAGGCTCCAAGACGAGTGCTTCACAGCGGCGTGGTGGTCTACTTCGCATCAGTTGGGTAAACTTGATGTGTTTTGTCGTAAATCCATCTTCATCACGTTGGCTCACGTCGGCTGAGGCATTTGCACGTCGAGCGACATGATCTGGAGCATTGAGAGGTAGTTTTTTATTGTACTAAACATATTATTCATTGAAATATCATCTAAATCATGAATATATTGTAGATTGCAGAACAAGAAAAATTCCGCCATGAAGCAGAGACACGACAGAGATAGAACTCTGATTGGGCCCACTTATAGGACTCTCTGCATGAGTTTTGTGCCATCTCAAGGCTTCTACCGTAGCATCAGTGCTTCAGTAAGTAGTGGATGATGTTGAGGAAAGTTACAAATGAAAAGCTCATGCCCGTCATTACTTGAATATTCATAAATTTGAGACAAAAGACTCTGAAAATGCTGCAAACAGGCGGGAAATTAAAAGCACATTTATATAACTTAGTTTAGAACATTGTGATATTTTTTTTTATTACTATATTTTTGTACCACGTTAAAAAACCGCACAGAGTACAGGGTGACAGCTAAATTTAGTTTTAAAAGTACAGTACGAGTGTGTAAATTGTATAGGCGTACAAGTTTGTGACAATTCAAAGTCATAGATTTTATTTTTTTGTCGGGTTGTAGGTTGTCTATGATGATACTGATACCAGAATCCTTATTGGGAGCGTGAGGAGCATTGACAGCGTCATCCAAGTGCAGGGTGTCAGTTCTCAGGGGGAAATCGTCACTCAGAGCGTCGAGTTGGACAGCTAGTTTATCATCACTGACCTCACGAACGTTGTAGCTTGGCGTCACAGCTCACAGAATCTCATCTGCCTTCAGCAGCACGTCGCAAAGGTTGTCTTGCATATTGTGAAGAAGTTGGAAATATTACTCCTTCGCCATATCCAACGTTTTCAACAATCTTCGCCTCGATATGACTGATATTTTGGCGTCACAGCTCACAGAATCTCATCTGCCTTCAGCAGCACGTCGCAAAGGTTGTCTTGCATATTGTGAAGAAGTTAGAAATATTACTCCTTCGCCATATCCAACGTTTTCAACAATCTTCGCCTCGATATGACTGATATTTCATGTACTAAATTGTTCGCACAAAAAATTTGAAATATTACTCCTTCGCCATATCCAACGTTTTCAACAATCTTCGCCTCGATATGACTGATATTTCATGTACTAAATTGTTCGCACAAAAAATTTTAATTTTAATTGTGTATAATTAATTATTTTCTTCGAAAATTATGTCCTGATTTTAATTAGAGGAGATTTTCGAAGAATTAGGAACTTTTCTACGTAACAATCAACATAATTATTTAAGTTTTAAGTTATTTTGACAGCTGAACTGTTATTTATATAGATAACTTTAGGTTAGAACACTTGTTCGGATTTTTATCAATGAATTAAATTGAAAATGTTGCATTATTAAAGATGATACATTCACAAATTATATTGTAAATAATCATATTGTATGATTATTAATTATTTTCGTTGATTACATTAATTTTAGTGGTTAATTTTACACAATGGAACGATATTATTTATTTTCCTACTGTAAATCAATTGTAAAAATATATTATATAGTCTAAGGATTTATTAAAGTATATTAATTAACAATAAATAATCGAAAATGAATTATTTATCCCTGAAAAATTTAAATTTTTCAAGATCCGAACGAGCCTGCCACCTTCTGTGATTCATGTTTGCCAAGTACAAATACGAAAATCGTCGAAAAATTTCACGATGTATTAGGATTACATGAGAATAAAGGAAGTCTATCGGATAAAATTTTAAAGTTTTCTGGATTACCAACAGTGAAAAGGGAAACATTTGATATCCGGGTTCACTTATTAACCGCTAGATGGCGCTGCCTGCCTCGAAAATGTCTGAATTTTGTCGAAAAATCGCTGAAAATTGGCCCCAAGTATCAGGAGCATAGAATAGGCAAAGAAGTCGATCGACGATAATGACGAACAAGGGCGCCATCTAGCGGAAAACGGCCGAACTAAAAACCAAAAATATTGAGTTTTAGTTCAGCCAGTAGCTGGCAGATGGCGCCACTAGTACCAAAACAAATCGAAATCCGTCGAATTCAGGACGAAAATTTTCAAAAATTTGACCACAAGTATCAGGAGCATAGAACAGCAAAAGAGGTCGATCGACAACATAGGTTTTTTTTTTTTTTTTTTTTTAACATTTGACATCCAGATTCCGACATTTACCGACAATCTCGCGCCGCATCAACGTCGAAAATTTCGTTGAAATCCACGGGATGTATCAGGAACATAGAATGACATAGAAGGTATGGGAGAAAAAATTTCAAACTTAACCAAAAAAATCATTAATTTAATGAATTTTATTATATAAAAGAGTGAAAAACCTACAAAAATAAATCAAATTAAATACAATAAATTATTAAACATTGAAAATACAGTTATTTTTTACTTTTTAGAAGTTTACAATTTAAACAACTAGTTTTAAAAATTATTTATGATAGCTAAGTATAAACATTCTTTAAACAATTACAATTTTAAGCTTATAAATGTCCTTTTTCGGTCAAGTCATAAACTTCAATTTTTATAACATAAAAAAACAATTTTTTGACAAGCTGCTTAATTTATCAACAGTATTTCGTCATTTTTGCGCAACGCCAGGCACGAAGTGCAATCAAACTTCTGTGTCAGCACTTGCTTTGCACCCACGTAGTCAATTGAAAACGTACCCTACAGCTAATAGTGATTCCCCGAAATGCTGTTTATTCTCCTAACACACATTTTTCCTCATACCACAGTTGTTTGGCGAAGAAAGCGAGGAAATCCATCAGCAGTATAAATACAATTTGTTGAAGTCCATATCTTTGTTGATGTTTTCGTCAACTCTGCCTACATATTTTCATTGGTAATATATCATTTCATATAACCAAACCTCTGTCGCCAGTTGTAGCCAGGTTTTTATATTTTTTATCTACATTCCAGCCACGTCAAAAGCTAAATCATGTACGGTGGGTCGTCAAAGGATGATCAACTGTTGCAAATAGTGGCGGAAATCCGCGAAATTCGGAATCTTAAAGCAACGTTGCAGTCATCCGTCAAGTCCGGAGTGCTTGTTGGAGTAGCTGCAGCCGTGGGAGGCCTTCTTCTAGGCCCACGAGGCATTGCACTTGGTATGCAACTCCCTCGTCATCTCAAATATCACTCCTTAACAATTCAATATCTTCTAGGAAGTCTTCTAGCTGGAGCTGGAGCATCCTTACTCATGGAGGGACAATTCAAGTCTGTACCCAGGATCTTGATCGAAGAAACTACCTCAGAGCAGAAAAATCAGTTGTCGAGGATGCTGTGGAGACTCTTGAATGAAAAAAATATCTTTAATGTGGCTACTTTACTGTTGAGCCTGCAATCTGGCAGGATTGAGCCTCTAATCACTAAAATTATACAAATTGTTGTTAATTATTTAACTTCTGATATGGGTTACAAAATTTCGAATTAATTTATAATAAGATTATTTCTAAAATAACTCTATTATGAGTGTTCATTTTTAAATGCATATTTTTTTTAATAGAAAAATAAATCATTTAAATAATATAATTTAATCTATTTTCTTTCTAATTATTATTTATTCATTTATTTTTCCTGAAAATATTCTTCCAAACTATTGAATTCTATTTTATAAAATTCGAGTAAATAGTCGGTAAAAAACAAATTTTATAAAATTACGAGGGAGAGAAAAAAAATAATAAATTAGTATTTTTTTTCGTTATAAAATCTATAAATATCTGCTAAAAGAAATGTTTTGTTTATTAATATTTCACTGCGATCATAATAATTGATCGACATAAAATAAAAATTACATCCTGAGAATTGAAAATTTTTTTTTTTTTAGAACAGTGTTAATAATATATTATCTGCAAAAATTTCACTCATTCATAATAATTAATTATGTTTGTTAAATTTTCTAATAATTTTTATATAATAATTCCACTCATTCCAACTAATTAAACGATATTTCGTTGACAGGGGCGGTTTATTTTTATTTATTTGAAGGCATTATGAAGGCAAATAATTAACGTGCATATCATTTAAGTATTACGTGTATATTTATAAAATTATTCATCATTAGAAAGCACATGATTTATCTGTAATGACGTATTTTACTCACTTTTATACACACGTAAAGATGCGTACGTATGTGTACACGCACGCGGAACACACATGCATGCACACTCGTTCGCGCAATAACTATATATATATATATATATATTTATATCAGACATACATCTATATAAACAAAAAAAATGAACGAAAATGTACATATATGCCTGCGTATAGCAGCACATCTCACTTATAGTTTCCAAGAGCACGCGCGCCGTTTGAAACAATTCAAAACTGTGCAATCCATAATAATAATAATAATAATAATAATAATAATATAACTTTAAATTTTAATACGATTTTTTAAGTGACAGAGAGAAAGATAGAGAGTGATGAATTATCTGTTTGTATCCTTACAAAAGAGACAACAAGAATCAATGAATTATATTTTTTTTTTCGTTTGAATGTACACAAATTGAAATAAAAAAAAAAAATTTGCTACAATATTTATATATATATTTACGCCACAATATTTTATTTTATACATGTCAATTAAAATATTGAAGTATTTCGTGGCATATCCAAAGGGTGTGTGGTTGATTTCTTAATTTTTTTTTTTTTTTATTTTATTCCTCGAAGAAAAATTCGTGAAATTTCTCTTTTTTTTCTTTTACCGACAGACTCTATGGAAAAATAGGACACTTGCGTGAGATTTTCTTTTTTAAATTATGCATGCATGTACGCGCATACACATAATATTTTATATGCATAAATATATATATACACACATATATGATGATACATATACATATATATATAAATTCATATAAATAAATCACATAAATATATATTTCGTATACGCGGTAAGATTTCTTTGTATTTGTTCTTCTCCCTCTTTTTGTTCTTTAAAATTTTTTTAATTTTTCTTTGCGACAACATGTTTTTTTTTTTTCTTTCCACGCGCAACAATCCACATTATATTTTACCATTTTATTAATTTAGTACGACCGTGCGGCCTATATATATAAGCGTGTGTGTGTGTGTGTGTGTATGTACATTCACTAGTCATCATCCAATACGTGATTTAAATTTTCAACTATTCAAAATAGACAATTATTCCTCTAATTACTATAATTTCCTCGCATTTCTTCATCTACCACGACACACACACGCGCGCACATGCACACATGTATATATATATTTTTTCTTCATTATATACAGTGAGTACATACATATCTAACATGTATGCTTACATATGCCAATTAATGTTTGTTTTTCATATATTTTTTACTTAATCTTTTTTTTTATCTTTATAAAGGTACCCTTAAAAGACGCATACACATATAGCATTCAATACTTATATTAATATCGATGAAGTGGTAATAATAATTCATTAATAATAATATAATAGCAATAATATAATAAATTTAAACTGAAGATAATAAAATGATTGTATCAATATTCTAATTCTAATCATTATATATAGTACTTCCAACAAGATTAATAATTAATAATAATAATAATAATAATGTCAATAGTAATAAAATAATAAAATAATTATAATTATAATAATCATAAACAACAACAAGTATTCTTTGTCACATTTTGGTTGCAGATTCTTACAATCACAAATATATTATTTATAATATATTAAAAAATAATAATAGACGGAAAATTGTTATGTTTCAAAGAAAAAAAAAATTTTTTTTTTTCAACAAAAAGAAGAAGAAAAAAACATAATAGAAACAAACAAAATGCAATAGAGGTCTGACAACGCGATATTTCATTCAATCTGTGTACAATACGTAATAATAATAATAATAATAATAGTGTTGTAATGATATTATAATGAATAATTATATTAATGATAATAAAACTTATAAATAAATCTATGTTCAACAGCCAGTGGTACAGTAAAGTTATACCGTTGAGGTACCTACGTAGTTTTTCCCCTTTTTTACATATATATATGTACATACGCATTTTTCGTTTTATACATATGTACACATACATATACCAAAAGCCAACGTGACCGGTAGATACGAATTTGCAGCTTGAATTCATCCTGACATTGTTAATAAATTAATTTATATTTTTTTTTTAGGAAAAATGGCAATTGAACGAATTTAAAAATGAAAAAAATAGACATTTCTTTTTTTTTTGTTAAATATTTTTTTGTGTGTTTGAAAAAAGAAAAAAATTTTTGAATATATTCAAAAAGTCAATGATGAATGTGGTGTTTTTTTTAGCTGATGATTCAACGCAGTCTACTGGTTGGTAGTGCATTTGGCGAAACGTATTTGTTTTACGTTTACAGTACGGAACAGTAAAATACAAGATAGTTACGTATAGAATGTTTACAGACGCAGGAAATTGGTTGCATTTTTTGTTTGTTTGTTTGTTTTATATGAATTATAGTTATTCTAATATATATTACATAATTTTGTTTTATATTGCAGTCACTCTGATAAAAGTTTCTGCAACAGTGACGATTTTGAATCACCTCGGACCTCCTCCATAGTACTCTGAAATCATAAATACATGAAATTACAGTATGCTTAATAAATGAACATTGTTTTGTTATGATAATTTACTCTTTAAGTATAAATAAGTATTTTGAATTTCAAACACACTACTTTTTTGCTTAAATAAAATTTTTTTTTTTTTTTTTTTTTTTTTTTTCAATTTTTGCATAAATAAGCTGATTAAATTCCGGAAATACCTTTAGAAACTTGGAAAAAAAAAATATTTTAAAAGATTTTATAATAAAAAATTTTTTTTAACTCTCAAAAATTAAGAAAAATGTCAATTAGTTGGATATCACCCAGAAAATATTTAAATTTTTAAAGAAAAACTTCTTTTTTTTTCACTGACCCAAAGGTATTTCATCTATTAGAAAATCATTGAAATATTTAAATAATCCAATAAATTACAATTTTAATATATTTTTAATTATCTTAATTAAATTATACTATTTTTTTTTATTTCATATTTAAATCCAATATTTTGTCGCAATTCCGCGCATGCGTTGTAAATAAGAGATTAAAAAAAATAGTAAAGAGTAATAAAATCTATTGATACAAAAAAAAAAAAACTGAAGCATCAACAATATAATTTTGCTGCACTGTGAAAAAGCACTACTACTTAATTTCAACACACCGTTAAAAAAAAAAAAAACTTGTATATTTCATTGAAATATATCATAAGTATATACCCACAACCGCGAAAGAATTAATTAACTATTAAATTATTAGACTAAAAAAAAAAAAAACTTATATTTCTAAAAATGTTTGTGTACATTTTTTTTTTTTTTTTTTTT
>MVJL01006271.1:0-36348 GCA_002156465.1 Macrocentrus cingulum | reverse complement strand
AACCCCCCCCCCCCCCCTCTCCCTGCCCCTCTTTTTTCAGTCGTTGTTTGTCTTCAACAGAGGCAAAGTATTTATTGCCTCATTTAAAGGGATTTAACATAATGTAAATTAACATTAGTATCTTCTTGCGAAAGATTAGCTACTCTATTGTATTATTTCAGTTTAAATCTTAAATAATTTCAGTAAAATAATAATTAAGTAACATTTTTATACAGATACAAGATAAAAATAATTAAATGGGGTGAGCTGGATTTAAAAAAGATATAAAAAAATTTATTTAATTATTTAAGGTGCTTTAGAGATCGACTATAATAATTTTTTTTTTCTCTCATTTCATCGACCCAAATTGCTCAATTATTAGCGGAGTAACTAGACTTCGGAATAGTGAATTAAATTTTCAAAAGGGTGTTTTCACTAAAAACACTGCACCATTATTTAGTCGCGTTTTTTAGTCACTAATTCTCGTTCGGCTAAAAGCTAAAAGAGTTCTTCAATCATTTATTCAATATTGATTTTACTCGGTGGCAAAGGATTTTAGATGCTTTTAGGTCGTTAAACGTAAATTAAAAGCCATTAATTATTCTGTTATAATTAGATCAACTTGCTTATTCATTTGAAATTTATAAAGTAAAAATAAATAAATAAATAAATAGATAAAAATAGTGAGATATAGAAAAAATGTTAAAAATGTTGAAATAAAATTCAAAGGTGAATAATCGATGATATATATATATTCAAATTTTATGAATAATATGCAAACGAGGGTAAAGAATAATCATTATATCGACAGAGGATGAAAACTCTTCTCTCTACAAAGGATTATTGATGTTTCACTAATAATACCCACTATCTCATCGTTTTAATCGCTTAAATTGACCGGTATTTCAATATATTTAGCAGTAAAATTATACTCTAGCAGTTAAGAGCACTTAAGGATAAATGCAGAAATTTACTTAATTTTAATTTTTCTTTTTTAATTTTTTTTTGAGTTGTATAATATATAGACGTCAAGTTTATTGGCTCAAAGCAGGGGGTTAACATCCAACCTTTTCGTGAGCAAAGCGTAGGGACTTTATGCGAGCCACGCATGCGATTCCCGTGTGCATCGTACTCACCCGGCAGGACCCGTCACAAGAAAATGCATCGTTTAAACTGTAGCACGGGATATTTATCGCTGCTCGTATAATTTACTCGGTAGGAGACTCTACAAGGCTTTGCATGCACCAGAACCCGTCTATATAGCTAACCATCAGGCATTCGATAAAACCCGCAGAAACACATCAGACCTCGCATCGCTTCTTCTCAAATACGTCAGAAATTAACAGATAATCTTTTCGACTTTGTATATTTACATAGTCATAACGTCTGTATAATTCTTATTCACATGCACAGACAATTCACATTTTCTCTTTAACACGTTTACAATTATAGTTTTTACAGATTTAAAAAAAAAAAAATGATTTCTTGCGTGAAAATTAAAAAAAAAAAAATAATTTCCGTAATCAACATTTATTTATTTAAGTTTTTTTTTTTCGTTTTAAATCATCATACAATTTTTCATATAGTGTATAGTAATTTTTTTTTTTATTTGTGATAATTGATATTTTATCTTACAACGATGATTAAACACAAGATTTTGGTTTTTCTTGTCAAGAGAATTTTCTATAACAATACATAATTTATGCAGATATCACGTTGAAACAGGCATAATTTTCTTTTGGAAATATTTGTTTTATATTAATTATTTTTAATTATTATATGGTAATGTTTTTTTAAAAAAATTGCTAATATATTTCCAAAAGGAAATTAAAAATTATTCAGCTTGTTTAATCTGATGTATCTGCTTTTTTTTATATAGAGAGATAGACTATTAATATATTAATTTTTTCTTTTAGTTAAATTTTTTTTTCTTTCTTTCATTTCCATTATTACATTATTACACGAGCAATGTACAGTGGTAAATTCGTAAAGACACTCAACTTATACATTATTATTAATGGTTTGCAGTATTGTATTTTTTCCATCTTTTATTATTATTTTATTTTTTTCCCCCTTTCGTATTATTGCACTCAACTATTATGCATTGAGGGCATCATTATCTACATGAGCCAACTAGCTATGAAGAAAAATTTTTTCTCTAGATATTTTATTTACCCCTTGTTCAATGCACTCGTGAAATAACTTATTCAGAAATCGAGTGAGTGAATCCGAGAGAAAAATTAAATTTTTTTAAAACTTGCCTGCTGGCTCATAGGTGAGGTTGTATTATAGTATCACAGAATATAATCCTCTCCTCTCTTTGTCGGCTTTTCACTCTACCCCATTTTTACTCATCTAGTCATTTGCGTTTTTTTATTTTTTATTTATTCATTTTTTTTTTCCTATTTTTCTATAGCTCGAGATTGAAAAGGGTGTAAAATTCTATTTATTATTGGTATGTACGTATGTATATGTAGTCAACAAGTCCGAATTATCAATGAAATTAATCAGATAAACCTCGTGTGTATAGAAGTGAATAATTTTGAAAGTTGATGTTTTTTTTTGTAAGGAATAGTCTCAGACATTTTCATGTTTAACAGACAATGACATACAGAAGGAAAGTTTTTCAAGATTTATGTCGTCCATTTTCTAAATGCTTGTTCTTGCCTCATTCTTATTGTTATTTTTTTCTTTGTCAGCTTGCAATTCTGCATTGTTTCAATTTTTTTCTTTTGAAAATAAATTAAATTTTACTTTTTATTTTTCCTCAGTTTTTTTAGGTTGACTTATGATTGTTACCCTGTGTTAGACGAGTGTAAATATATGTTAAAATGTTGGAAATAATTTGTTTTTAATAGTTATAAGTGATAAGCATCTATTTTAGCCCGATGAAACATACGATTATACATTACTCATGCAAACAGTCTGGAAGAAAATTCTTTTTTTTTTTGCTGTTTATTGAACTTTAGACAGGATGATTAGTATTATTATTGGTGAATATCTGTCACTTTTTATCAGACACACAGCTGGATATAAATAGTTATTAAATTTTAATTACACTCACGTCATTATTACGACTCTGTTAAAATCTCTTTTTTTTATATCGCGTCTTCTTGTGAATAGGAGATACTTGTTGTTGTCAGAGCTGTGATAATGAGGAAAAACACGAGTGAAACTCGTGAAAGAGATCCTTCTGTAATCACAAAATAATAGCATCAATTAGTTATCTCAGTGATAACAAGTTGGAAATTCAGGATAGTATAGAGGTACTTGATCCTTTGGGAAAAACTGAAAAATGAATGAGTTCATTCTCATATCACCTGTATATTACACATTGAAAGGGTTTTTCTCTTCACTACAATGAGACTCGAAAAGTTTTTCATTCCTGTGGGAAATATCCTGTTTTACTTCATTTTCTGCGGACATTTATTTTTATATTGCCCATAAAAAAAAAATGTAACAATCTCACTAGAAAAAAAAAGAAATGTTCTAACGAAACACATCCAACGGGAAAAATAAAATCTCTTGTTTAAATGTTAGTTAGATTTATCGTTGATTTTTTGTTGTTGCTGTTCTAGTTTTTTCATGTGGGTTTTATTTATTCAAGTGTTAGCGTGTGGAATAGTAAATTGTATAAATTAAAATTACATTGATTTAAATTCAAGAGGATATTTCTGGAATTAAGGAGTAAACATGATGTATGGTCAGACGGTTTGAATACTCAAGAGAAAAAAGGATGCGAGTAAAGTTGGAATCATAGTATTCCCACTTTAGATACATATATGGGGAATTGGAGTGAGACACCAGAGACCGTCCAGACGGCTAGCGTCTGTCGTTTTAGTACCAACGAAGATTTATCGCTTCTCTGGATATTTTCACCTGGGATGTTTTGTATTTTCACTGCCCTTAGGGCTCTAAATTTACAATGACCACGCGTACGTACGTGAGAGAAAGAAATCTCAATTTAGTATAAAGCTTTTTCTGTCTAATTTTTCCGATTAGAAAATCCCTTATATATATATTCTATAAAAATGCAATAAACCAATAAAAAAATTTTCAATCTTTATAAAATCAATTATATAAAATTTCTATACAAAAAAAAATTTTTTAATTTAATTTTTTTAATTTTTACAAACTTAAATTTATAAATTTAACATGCTTAAACAAATTTTTAATTGTTAAATAAATCTTTAAAAAAAATTATTTTCGAACTTTGTAAACAAATTGATAAATTATAAAATTAAAATGTACGATATTTCAGTTAAATATTTGTCACATGAGATTGCAGGTGTTGAGACAACAAATATTTAGAGTTATATTGGAAAAACACATCAGTTGAATGAGTAAATATTGTCCTGAAGCAATTTAACTTACCATTATATACGTATTCGCGAATGGAGGTGTAATTGGCAGCTTGCATGGACACCTCACAGCGAAATATCGTAGGTAATTTGATTTTCTCCGCCGATAAATTTGCTACAGTTTCCACACTGAATCGTCCATTGGTTTGGTTCTTATAGAAGACTTCTTGCCCCACAATCGATTGACTAGACACACCCAAAGGAAAAACAAAGACAAAAAATTCCATTATTAACTTGGGCATCCAAAAAAACTTTCATAAACTATTTAATTCCATTAAATTATACTTGTCTCTATGGAGAGTTACAATTGGACGGGGATAGACATCCTCAGCTAAACATGTTGTAGTTAGTTGCGTCATGTCTTTATTCATTGTCGGATGAGATAACCGAAAAACTTTCTCTGGTGCTGCAATTCAAATAGAAAATAAAAAAACTATTTTAAACATGAAATCGATTAATTAAATTTACCCGCAATAAATATCACTTCTACCCCCGCGTATATTTCCATCACCTGAATAAAAAAAAAAGGGAAACTCTGACGACTGGACTGGTGAATATGTCCAAATATGCAGGAAGTTGAAAATAATTTTGTTTCCATTTTTTTAGCTTATTTTTTTACACTTTAATTTGTGAAAACTTTTGCCCATCCGTCACAGCACAGTCGATTGCTCGCTCTGTCCATTCAAATAGAGACTGACAGCATGCGAGAGACATAGACGACAGATGAGTACACGTTCCGTCGGTATGCGAGTAATATTTTCTGTCCATCAATGTGGCAGACCCATGCCATTTCTTCTCATTTTTGTTCATTTCCGTCTCATACATCATTTTCCAACTTAATTTTGTCTTATCCAACAACAATAAATCCAGTTTCTCTTCTAGTTAAAAATTGTCATAAAATTAATTTTTTTAAAAATTCGATTCTTTACTGATTGGTTTATTTATTGAGGAAATATGTAGTGGAAATGAATAAAAATTAAGTGTCGATATTTTGATCGGAAATATGCCGATAGAAGGAAAATATTATATAGAGGGATTACAGGTCTGACGATTTTTAAATTTAATAGGCTCGTAGAATTAGTCTTTGGCAAGCCCAATCGATATTCACGTCACGTCTTATGAGTGTGTATAGAGCTGGCTGCACAATACAGAATCTCGCAGGCGCTGCAACGACCTCTACGCTCGGCGTTCTATCGTGTGTATTGAATTATGTCGCCTGACTACATCCGATTTCTACTACTAGCCGCGTCGACGCTACTCCCACTGGCGCGGCTGCTCGTTCACTCTCGCGTCGTTTTTATCGAGTCATACGAGAGGATAAATTTAATGTCTCCTCCTCTTCAATATTTGAGTGCGATATTGGACTGAACCGAGGACAATAATAAGGAATATTAATTCTTTCCCGTTATTCGTAGTCGGATTTTGCAGGCCTCAACGCCTCGCTAAACACATTTTGAATTTAATAGTCTCTAGTGAAGGACATTCTCTTGTTTATCATATATCGCGTTATTAAAACAAGTTGTTTAAGTTTAAATAATTTTAATAATGATTTTAGTGTAGAAAAAAAAATTTTTTTTTTTCAGTGAAATTTTTGAAGGGGGTACCCCTTTGGATATCACGTAGTTTTCGTGATTTTTTTAGTTTTTCAGTGATAACTCGGTAAATACGCATGATATCGAAAAATATTATTCTAGTTAAATGATCGGGGTTACAATTTTCTATAAATAATGTTAAATAAAATTTTTTGTATTTATCTCAGTTTTTGATATATTATTGATTTTTGAAAATTTTTATTTTTCAAAATATCTCGAAAACAAGTAAAAATATTAAATAAGTTTATTCTACATTTTTTGTAGGAAATTTGATTGGCTATGAATTAGTTTCTGTAACATTTTTCATTATTTCCCTCAGTTGTCGAGTTATCGAAGAAAAACCAAAAAAATCACAAAAACGGCTAGATTACATGGTTGATGATGTGATTGGAAAAAAATTTTTTTTTCCTTCTCCATCATGAGTTACAAATTTTGTAATTAATTTTTCAATGACATAAGATGAAAACAAACTATATACCCTGGCAATGTTATAATAGAATATTCAAGATGTCTGAAAAGGTCGTGAAAATTTTATAAATGTGATTTTAAGCGAAATAAATCATGAAATAGTTATTCACCATAAACTAGCATTTCCCGGCTGGCCTCGTCTTCACCATCTCGAGCGGAAATGCTGCATCTTATTTTTCCAGACAATTCATGACCCGGTCGTACAAGTTTAACAGCCCTATACATCATATTCGAATCATTGCTGGCTTTGTAAGTCTCATCAATGTACTTTCGGAATTCATCCGAACCCATGGGCTTCCTGGCGTGGATCCATTGATAAAGCAATTCGTCGTTGACATACCACTTGACAACCAGGTCAACATTGGATGTTGACTCCATGTCGTACTTGCAGTCCAGAATTGTTGGCTCCTCAGTTCCCGCCCTCACTACACTTGGAATTTCAACAGACGTGATTTTTATCGGCTCGGCTTCTGCACAAAAAAAATCAACAATTTAAATCACTACTATACCCATTGAATAAATGAAAAAACTCGAGGAAAACATCAACACAATAGATCAATCGATTTTCTATACTGCTCATTTTTTCAAAGCTTATGACAATATAGGTTGACATGGGACATATGGCAAAAAGTTATATGGCTAAAAGTCGCTCGAGACTCATGAATAATATGTCTGTGTGAATGGCATATTATCAGCAGGCAACTGAAGCTAGTTGGTCGTTTCACGTTGAGTCGATACAAAGCTTATAGAGAAAAATGCGAGTAAAAGAAAACCCTGTGTATTTTTATTCTTATAACTGCGTCTTTGTGAATAAATGAATCCCTATCCCATGTAGTTTTATACTTTTTTTTTTAATATAATTTTTTTTTATCGTATCGGGTTAGCGTGACAAATCAACCATTATTCTTCTTATGTGCACGCAGTAGCCAACACGACAGGATCGATATGGAATTAAGCTGTTAGAATTTCTGCTCACAATATATATCGTGATGATATTATTTAACATTGTTACACGCACATTCGTGAATAAATTTATTTAAAAAAAAAAAAAAAGAAATAAAAATCTTTTGAGGTAGTTATTTTTAGTTGACGCGTTTTTTTTTCTTCTTATTATTATTATCATTATTTTTTCACGTCGAGGTGGTTGGATGAAAAGTGCTAACGAATTGTGCACTGTCGAGAAAGTCGAGAAAATTTTTTTTATTTGAAGCAGGTAAATTTGTTTGCATTATATTGTTCTGGCCTTTGAATTAACGTCTTTCATTTGATTTTAAGAATTTGTTCATGCGTACGAGTACATGAAATACACTCCTCCTCAACATCAAAGACATAGATTGAAGCGAGACAGGGCGAACTTTAAAGGTGTGCTCATGGCACTGGTTTATCGTTTGCCAGCTTCCGGTGACCCTCTTGACATTCTTCATGCGCTGCGGCGAAACTTCACACACACATGCCTCTATATGGCATCAGAGAGTAGGGTTTTTTTTTTTAATTTCTTGAATAAAACCACACCACAACAGTGCTCTTTGCCCGCGCCTGTATATATATACGTTTGATCAAACACACGTGTGCTTGACTGATATGTGACTTCTCTCTCAATACACGCGTATAATCGAGTTAAGTGCGAAAGGGGCTAAATGAGGGCGGTTCAAAAAAAAAAAAATTGGTATAAAGTCTCAAACATGAGCGCGCACCCGGTACTCGGCGTGTCAAAGCACTAATGAAACTAAAACTTGGATAAACATGATTTTTTCTCATGTGTACACTTTTTTATAGATAGACCGCAGAGTTTTCACTGATGTTTACGACACCGTCCTCTTTTAATTTGCTTTAATTGGAAATTTTAAGTATTTCTTCAAGTTGGGTAATTATGTGTGTTTAGTCGAGGAAAATCATTTATTTAATTTTTATTTTTTAATTAATTTATTTTAAGGGGAAATGCTGGGATGAAGCATTTGATTTATTATTGTGCAGGTGTAATATATATTTATTCATTGGGGTTGAACAATTTAATATGGCTTCTCTTGACTTTGGCGTACGAGATTGAATTCTCAAGATTGTTTCCTGATGTGTAAAGGGATGCCAAATGGTTTATAATTTTAGTTGGAATGATATTGATCACATTGAAATGTTTTAAAGCCGCAGGGAAATTCAATGAATTGAACATATATCTTGTTAATTAATTTTTCTCGTCATGTTCATACTTTTTTTCTGTTAAAATGAATGAATTTTTTTTTTTTTTTTTCTTTTTTTGACAAAAGTGAAATACATTGTGTAGAGAGAAAAATCTTGCTGCACTTTTTAATTAAATATAGTGATATGAGGTTACGTGAAATATGATCATGGAAATAAGGGAGATTAGATATATTTTTATTCTCAACAAAAAAAAAAGAATATTTTTCATGTCATCATGCGGAAATTAATCGTTTTTAATATAATCTGAGAAAAGTTGATGATTTACATTTTTTTTTTTTTTTGTCATTCTATATGAAAGAATTTATCGGAATTTTTAAATTATTTTTGATGAGAGGAAAAACTCATTTAAATCAAATAAATCAAATACAGGTAAATCGTTTTATAAAATCGGATATTTGTATTTGAAAAACGGTTAAAAAAAAAAATTATAGTGTAGTCGTTTTTTCTTCGTGAATATCCATTGAAAAAGCCATTTTCTCTGATATCCATGATTCGAAGCGGGTCAATAGGATCAAATGCTCAATCACAAGTCCGAGCTTGTCGGCATCCAATAACTGGCTTTGCTTGGTACACGCTTTGCCGATAAAGAAAAAAAAAGTAGTGTAGTAGAAAAAAAAAACGCGAGAAAATGTTTCATTTGAACAATTGTCCATGGAAGATCTATAAAAATATATCTACCGTAAAAAATCTCACACATGGGAAATGCAATGGGATCGTATATTTCCGGGGAAACGTAGGGTAAGTAGAATCCCCGCAGGAACCCTCGAGGAAACATGGGTCCAGCGAGTCAACCGCAACCGTGTGATCATTTTCGGTGAACCACCATATCGACTCTATAAACTTTTTTAATCGATAAAAAAGATATCCGAATAAAATTTAACAATTGTCTCATGCATTTTCATACGTTTTAATTAAATGCAAAATCACATTTGATTCTTTGATTTTTTTTTTACACGCGATTTAATTAAAGCTTTGTCGAATAAATTGACCTAACGAATTAACTGTTTTTTGTCACACACATATAGAAAAAGATAATTATAGCTTTTGTTAATTATTACTAACCGTGAATTAGTAGGCCGGCAATAAAAATAGTTAAAATTTCCAATGACCACTGATTATCCATTTTCACTAGAATTAATTAACTTGCAAATTAATTTATAACACTATACACACTTGTCTACCAACAGTCTATTAATAGCTAATTAATTTCCACTAGGTACACATTTGACTTATCAATCGATCTAAACTAGTCATCTCGTCACAGTCATCACTGATATTTAATTTTATTTTCTTGTTTAGTTGGGGAAAAAAAATTATCTCCACTTTAAACACTAAATCATTGTAAAATTGATTGGAGATTGTGATGGTTCAAGGGGTTAAATATTATCACACATGTCGTTGAACTCGATAGGATTTTCCTTGAGGCGAATTTCCGCGATACGTGCGGAGCAATACGTGCTCGCAGTGCTCTGCGCGAGGCACTACTATCGTATCTAAGCTCGCCAGCATCGAACTGGCACCGAGTTTGCGCGAAAATTTCGAGCTTGCGCTGTCACCTTCCGGCGATCCAGTTACAAAGTTGTCCACGCGAGAATTTCATTTCGGCGGTTGTCTCGTTACTTTATCATCAGATATACCATTAAGTGTGACAACTGCGAAACAATGAGTGCTTGAGTATTTAATTGCTCTTTCGCTAAATTATTTTTACGTGAGATTTCACCGAGATTAATTATCCCAATCATCACAATTTGAAACAAAAAAACTATGGGTATACGCAATTTTTTTTAACAGTTATATTCTAATTATCAACAAGTGATTTAAAATTGTGGTACAATTTTTTTTTTTTGGTACATTAGAGTGATTAGATAAATAGACTAGGTTTATTTATCATTAGTTGTGTATAACATATGTGCGATTAATTGCTACTTATTGTTCTAAATTTTTTTTTTTTTGTATTATACACTTTTGGAGCCAATTAGAAAAAAGTATTTTCGTATTTACAAGGTTTTTTTTTAACATTATGTAAAAAATTCACATACACAAGTTTTTATACAATTTTTTTTTGTTGCTGAGTGTTGTTTTTTTCTCGTGGCTCAGGGTTGATGCTATTTTCAATTTACATTTTTTTTTTTTAGAGTTTAACGACGTGTTTACTTGGTATCATGTATGTGTTTAGTCGATATACCCGTTCTTTACACAAACATTTACATTGAAATAATTAGCCAATTATTGATAACACTCATTAGCGATATTTACACTGGTTTGGTTTAGTTGGATGAATAATAAATAGAATAATTGTACTTTTTCTAAAACAATTCTTTGGCAAAATTTTTTAGTGTTTACAATGGTTGTTTTATGCCAAATTTATTGAATTATGTTTTAAAAAAAAAACAGTGCTTTTATGGTTGATGTTGACTTGAATTTTCTCATTGAAATTTCTTTGGTTGATTGAATATCTTCGGATTTTTCCGGGCCTGTAACAAATTATTTCATGCTATGAGTATTGATATTATTTTTGAATAATGGTTGAAATTGTCATTGTGCATCAGTTGATGTATAACGCGAGCGGTATTATTTACTGATGTGTCAGGGACTTTTGCTGGATATGCAAGTTCTGTGGGAAATTTGTCAACGACCAATATGGGCGTCATAAACATAGACAGTCGGGACGAAACAGGTATTTACAGGTCGTTGGAGAATTGTCATCTCTGACCGAGCTGATTTAGTTGTGTATATCCTCTAGTTTGGCACATATATCGCCATACATAGATATATTTCAAAACTTTCTGCTGTGCCATTTTAATGGTCATACAGTAAAATTTTCAATAACTATATTCTCTCTCCTTGCTACATTTATTAGTTTAAAAAAATCAAAATTTATTTTTATTCTGTGTTCGATCTATGGAAATTATTTTTCAACAGATTGGATTAATCATAGAGCATCGAATATTGTTTAAAAAAACTTTGCATTCATTTCCAATTGGGGAATAAAAAATCCGCGGAATTTTTTTTTTCATGCTTGGTAATATTTTTTTTTTTTGCCCAGTGAGTTATTAAAATAATATCCATTTAGTCTGTAAATATTGATACGTTTTGATGGGAAATTTTTATATTATTTGAGATTGTGTTTTATTTTAATATTGAATGATCCGAAAGTTTACCCAAAAAATACATGAAAACTCGATGTAGAGAGTTCACAGATGAATCAATTGATAAAACACGACAATTTTTCCTTGTCGCATTCACAGCCGACGGATTTTCTGGTGCTATCAAACATTTTGGCTTCTAAATTTCTCTATTGTCGGTTTTATATTAAAAAAAAAAAATTATTTAGGCACAGTAAGATTTTTTTTTACGAGTAGATCCATTCGATTAATATATATTAAAGTGCAATTGAACAAATAAAAATCATGGCATAAAAGCCAAAGTGCATTCTAGTGTTGATTCTGTGGATTAGCTAGCAGGATAGCGGGCAATCTGATGCCACAAAAAGGATCGACGTGTATATACAAGCTAAATTGACTTTTTCCATTTTTTCGAATTTATCCTGATGCTCTCTCTCTTTCTGCTACCGATAGCTTATTTATTCAATCCATCAACTTTTAAAAGCTGTTATTAGACTATTATATATTCTCCCATACATTCTAAAAGCCTGCAACTATATTAGAGACCAAAAAAAAATCGTTAGACTAGTTGGAAAATTTTTATTGTTATAAACCTCCATGTAGTAAATATAGATAGAGAGTAGAAGCACTCTTGGACCACTGGTTTATAGATTTGGATTTTATGACAGGGTAAAAAAAATCGATATTTGAACAGAGGCTTAAAAGCAAAGTACCGTCATAACCATTTTACACAACGCGCGGCTGAATCAAATGAAGATTAGCGACGATTGCAGGCGACACACTAACACTGTATAATTCTACTGTTGTGCAATACCTGCGAAAATTCCGGCCCAACATCCCCATATATATATACATAGCCACAATTTTTTATATTCTATAAGCCGGTATTTTGGAAAATGGTTATAATCGTGATTTGTTGCTTCATTGAAGCATATAGGGTCCGCCAGTATTACCTCATAAATAATTTAACGAGAAAAAAAAGGGCAGTAAAACTTACCGTTTAATAATTCGCATGATGGGCAAGAAGAAGGAAAAAATCCATCAATGACTTATCCCAACTGTCAATAATGCCAACATTAATGTCAAACCCAGAGAATATATGGAGGCGTTGCCAGCTGAAACAACAAGAAATGACAAGAGTTATTGCTGATACAATGTCAACGAAAATTGTGAGCAAATATGCAAGGGCATTATGGTTAAACAGGTAATTTGAGAGTCATTAATCGATGGGCGTGGATATAATGTAGCGTAGACTAGACAAGGTAAAACTTCAGACTGCTGGTATATGGAGTTGAGACACGAACGGAAGTCGTTTGCTTCTTGCTGACGATTTAGCGCAAGCGAATATATTTAAGTACGGAGAGAATTGTTGGCGTGGGGTACAGAGGAGGGTGTTTGAGCGAGCCTAGGCGAGGTAGATAAAATTTAACAGGCCGCATACGCTGCCGACTAAATTCATGGTGCTGTCAAACGGTCAAATTATCCGGATGCTGCAATATAATGGATGCAGATGCACATGTGTGTGCACCGTGCGTCAAACCTCGCGCTATTTTATATACGTATTGACTGTGGTCATCCTCTGTCAGTCGTATAAAAATTATTTAAACTGTCAAATGTAGCTTCTGTGTATAGGTGTGTGGTGAATTAAACCGCATAATTCATTGTTGCAACTTCTTTTTCATTTTTTTTTGACACAGTTGTGCGATTTTATGGTTCTTTTTATTTCGTATTTTTATGATTTGAGTTTTTAAGATAGTGCCACCACACTTGACAAGTGATAAATCACTTGCTAGCGTATTTATCATAAGAGATATAGGAGGTTTTGTTGTTTTTTATGGAGTTGAGAGCTATAAAATAAACGTATATATACATTGTTACTCAGAGTCATGATCGATATGCCGGTTTTTTTATGGCCAGTTGAGTGTGTTTATTATTGCATGAAAATTTTATGTAAATCATGTGGTTTATATGATTATTAGATTTTTTTTTAGTTTAGAAATATTGTTTTGATGTTTTTTTTTCGTTGAATTTCACGGAAAACGTGAAATTCTTCTTCTTCTTCTTCTGTCAGAGTTGAAGCGCGCATCGCCGAATCTGCGCGCTTGTGTCATTGAATCAGACGTGCTTCGATAACCCTGAAGAGAGTCTCTTCTGCTTGGTGGACTATCCATCGACTTTTCCATGTGTAACTAAGAATCTATTCATGGGCCTTTTTTTATTCTTTAAATTTCCAAAACTTTGAGATGCCGTATGAAGATTAGAAATGAATTTTTTTTTGTTGTTGTGCAAAAATTTTTATACTGCACTCAAAAAGATGTCTACACACTGACCGAAAACCCGGGAAAAAACTGTTAGTTTGCGTAAAAAAGACGGTTCATTGCTCTGATATCTCTGAAAAATCACCGCCAGTATAAGATATCTGACTTATTTAAATTTCCTGGTTTTTTTTTTAATTTAATTCCAACTAATTGTTATTGATTGGTGAATTTTCAACGATACAGTGGTATTTATAATAGATGTGCGGTGTGTCCCAATGCAATGAATAATTAAACATTCATTTATATCCATGATGTAAAGTTGTCTAACTTCACATAATAGTTTGCCAACATGTATATGCTGGTTAGACAGTACTCGTGAATAATTCTATACGTGCCAGCTGAATGCCCAAATACAGGAGCTTGTAAGCTATAGGAATAGATTAGTTGCATAAACAATCTTTGACTGAGCCCCTCACTACATCTACGCGTGGCGTAGTAAACTATATAGTGTACTATGTATGGCAGTTTAGATCTATGTTTATACAAGTTGACTTGAATAGGTTGAAAGGACTGTTGATTATGTGGGCTTTATGTGATGACTCATGGACACGAATTCTCGGCTACCCTTAAGTCTCCCTCATAGTTATTATAGTTTTATAAAAAATAATATTTCCACTGGGATTTTTAAATGAAAACTCTTTGCTATTGATGATTTGTTTTTTGTTTTATTTTAGTGTTGTTAAATGGGTAGAAATAGAAGACTAAATTATCTTGCTCACGTCGCTACATCCTGTTTTATTAGACTCGGCAAAACCTTTTATGATCTATCCTAACTTTATCTCGGTGAAATGTTTTATTTTCTTTTTATTACACCACAAACGAGATAGAATTTTTATACGAGACTAATATAAAACCAATAGCGAGTGAATCATTTTCTCATAGGTTTTTTTTCTTCACCTCGTTCTTCAGCGTATGATATTACTGTGAGTAATAAAAACATATATGTTTGGTTTTTATTATAATAAAACACATATTTGAAGATGAATATATATATATATTTTTTTTGCAGTTGTGGACAGTATTCTTTGGTTAGTGTTTTTTATTAAGATAAAAATCTTTATAATATTTGCGTAGTATAGCGACTGGAGAGAATTGTAATGGGCCATTATCGGTAATTGGTGAGATTAAAAGCCCTCAAAGTGGCCTAGATAACAATATATTTATTCAAGCAATTATTTTCATTGGTGTATCGATTGCACGCCAACTATATTTTCCAACGACTCCTCTGGTGATCCCAACAAATCAATATTTCATTGTAAAGCCACCAGTAGCACAACACCGTTGCTTCCACGACCACAATCTCTTTCTCCCTTTTTCCTATAACTTTTTTCGTCTCTTCTGACTTTTTTTACCCTGTTCGTTTTTTCGATACCTCACTCTATCCCGCATGATCCCACCTGCGACAGTTATTGATTTCATTTGAATTACGACCTGTGTCCCACTATGTGGGTGTTGCCGCGCTGACAATCAGTTGAAAATTAAAAAAAAAAATTCCTGCGAAAATATTTGGTTTGTATGAGGAAAAATGTGTTTTTATACGATTGAATTTTCGCGGATAAAAATAATTGGAGACAATCTTTAATAGAAAAAACACATTATAATAGATGTAGAAAATTTCAAAACTCAATATGTCTTTCATGAGAATATTTTTATTATAATAATTAATTCAATTTTGCAATTAAATCAATTTTTTGCAAAAAAAAAAAAGATTAATTGAAATAAAATTGGCATAGTTTTAAGAACAGATTTAACGCAGTTAAGCTCTGTTGTGAAAGGAAATTGCCGTGTGTTTCATAGTTGAAAAAAAAAAAAATTTTTGAAACCATATGCACAGTTTTAATGGACTTTAAGAAAGATCTTGCACGTGAAATAATTTCCATTTGTAAAACACAACTTTTCACGAGAGGACGAATCCAAAGTTTTACCGACGATAAAAATATCATCTTACACTAGTGTTCATAGTGCATATAAAAAACTTTGCTCGTATTTTATATTGAGCATTTAAAAGATGTAAATAATTAAATGCAGTCGCTTCATAGTAATACTTTGAAGGCGGAAAAGGCAAAAATATATTTAGTTGCAAAGTGAAACTGAGTTCTCTTTTCAAGCAGCGAACAAAGTCATAAAGTGCGACTTTAAAGGAAGACAGAAGATGGTTTAGAGGGATTCGGTGTCCGTGTTGGTTTCGAGTTTGCCGTAGATGCGCACTCTGCTATGCAATATACCCCTACTAGAATACCAGAGAAGTAGTGGCACCATCGGTGTCACCGCGCGCACAAGTTGCTTTAGCAGCCGGGTAATGTAAGGCCGTATTAACACATGCCCAACTTTAGCTATTTATTAGTCTACCATGGTAATGCCATCTGATGAGCTGGAAGATCGAGTGTCTAGTGTGTGTGTGCGCTTCTCCCTTGATTTCTCCCTCTGCTTCTCTTTACTTTACATACTCCAGGCTCTTCTCTATCAAGTTTATATCGTCAACCGCATGAATATCATATATATCCCATGTTAAACACATTCACCAAATATACCTCTCGATCGTCACTTAACAAGTTGAAACCCATGTTTTTCAAAATTTTATTTTCACCTTTTAGATAATGAATTATTTATTTAATTCGATACCCTTTTGTGATTTTTTTTTCAAGTGTCTATGCATACTTGGCAAAAATTGCTTTGATGCAAGGTGACTTTTTTTTTATTTCACATTTTTATAACTTTATTATACTTTCAAGTTGTGGTTTTGTCCGCGGTTTTGCTCGCATTAATGGCTTTTATTGCATTGTCCTTCATTCTGTAAATTTTTTTTTGATACATTTTTTTGTTTTAATTTTGGCGCAATTATGTATTTTATCCAACTAAAAAAATCGGGGTTTTTTTTACTTTATGTTGGATATCTATCTGTCGATAAAGTTCACCTCTTAGATATAGAGAGAATATCAATAAATCTAAAAAAAAAAATTTCTATTAAAATCCCTTAGCTCAAATTCACTTATAATGTCCTAATATTCCAGAATCGTTCAGAATAATAATAGATGAACTAATATAAATAATTAATGTATCCATTTTCTGATAACTAAACTGAAATTTGTAAAACCCGTGTATTTTAGGTATTTAAAAGATTTTATGAATTACAAAATAAACGGGAGAAAATATTTAAATGTATAAAAAATTTAGTCTGCAACATATCACTCTGATTTAACACCATAAAAATAACATAAACTGTGGAGTATTTTCATAATAACAAAGTCTCATGATGGCAGGTGCACGAGAAGGTATAATAAGTCAGAGAGAAAATCTCTAGAGCGTGGTGGCTAAAATCTTGTGTGTTTGGCTAGAGGAAAATAAACTCAGCAAGTTTTGACGTTGGCAGTAGTAGTAGCGTGAATACGGGAGAAAGACCCTTATTAATAGTACTAGTACCCTCTATACTCTCTAAAAACGTACTGTATTCCCTCTAACAAAATAAATTAAATATTTTTACCCCATATTTCCAACTCATTTAATTAATATTACGTGAAAATAATCGTGAGCATTGGATAAGATCGTTTTATATCCATATATACACCACCCAACGAAGCAAAGTAATTAAATTCAACCAGAGAGTTAATACACTCGAAATGAATTTTAGAACGACTTAAAAGGCGTAATACATTATATACCTATACCCCTTTTACTTCTCTATATCCCATCTCTCTCTCTCCCGAGCTAGAGGATGGCGCAACCGAGTAAATTGCAACACCGTATTTCTCCCCTGCCATCACAACGGAAGGATTCGTTGTTTCCTTTTGCGACTTGCCGCGTTATTCTTGTTTTGCACTCTCACTTCAACACTTTCACCCTGTTTTTTTTTTTCTTTCCTAACACCACTCTAGCTTTTTTGTTCTTTAACACACCGCTATATCATCAAATATCAGCCTCTGACAATTTCAACCTGTGCAAATAATCCAAGTTGGCATATTGAGAAAAAAAACGTCTTTGTATAGAACAAAGACATACAATTAATGCAGCGGAATAAGCTTTTCGTGGCCTTTATTCCTTTGTATTCGTCGAGTTTGCGCTAAAGATATAAATGAGCAATGCGATACTTTGCTTTGTGCGTTTTCGCGTGTACATCTTCTCTCATTAACTCGTAATCGTTCTACCGGCTACTCTTCTTCCTTTTCCTATCTATACTCTGGAATAGAGCGTGAAGGTGTGCGCAGTGAAGAGTATAAGCGTTCATTGCGGTACAATTTCAGCCGACTAATTCATTTACTCTTGCGGTTCGGCGTCCCTCCGGCGCGAGAGCTTTTCAACGTTTCCTTTTGCTGACTGCGGACGATCTGCGATATTTAGTGCTCTTGTGGCTCAGCTTCGTATTGGATAAATCAAATTCTGCGTGATTGCTCATTTAATTCTAACTGATTTGTTTCATAGTTGGATATATGTATATATTATGTATATTAAAGTAAATCGATTTGAATAAAAAATTATCGCGATAAAGTGATCCTTGTCGGCGACATAAACGAGTAGTTTTATGCCCTGTCTTGAGCGTTAATATGTTGGGTATGTAGCGCGCAAGAGTTTCTGAAATAGCGTTGCGCTTGAGTATATAGTACAACATATAGTATTCATGAAGTGCTATACGATGAAAATTCAAAGTGCCTCCGTGACACAGCCGTCCTCAATGCTTTTTCCATCATCATCCTTGTCGCCCTGGCGTCTCTCAGTCCATTTCTACCATCAGGGTTTGATATTTCAGACATTTCAATTATAAGCACTGACTTTCGGTTTAGTTACTTAAGGGTCGATAATAGGGGTAAGCAGCCAAGAAAAACGTGCTTAAACCAAAGTGAGAGGCTTTTTTTCCTCCGTTTTTTTTTCTTTTTCTTTCCGGATAGAAATGTTTCTTGAGTAAGTGCGCAATTTATTCAAATTTTACTTTATAACAAAATGAAATTCTGAGTAAAATAAAAATTCATATATAATTTTTTCCTTTTTTTTTCAACTATGAATATTTGATGGAAATTTCTATTTAAAAAAATTAAACCAAATTTTGTATGAATTTTTTTTTCATTAGAGAAAATTGATTAATCAATTAAAAATTTTATTTTATTTTTTTTAATTTTGATTCTAGATCGATATTAAATTTTTTTTATTGTGTTTTTAATAGTAATAAACGACTTAAATTCGTGCCTAGGTTGATATTAATTTTCGTGTACACTCATCAAGCTTATTGTGCGGTACACCCAATTCGTAGGGTAGTCACGAAAACACCTTGGCGCCAAGACACGTAGAACCTTTAAACATTTTGTACACACATTGTAACAACAATTTTCCAAGATCGTGACACTTTCTGCATGCATGTTTACCCTATTTCCTCGGCATCAGAGCGAAGGGGGTAAAACAAAACAGTCCAGAGCCAAACAAACAGTAGGGTTGTAAATTGAGAAAACATTTCAAACTAAGAAACAACTTAAACTATACATGCAAGCACAAAGGTGATTATTGCACTGTGGCAATGGTGGTGCTGGGATTTGTGCGTGTATGACAGAGAACAAAAAATTTCTCTTTGAATTTCCAATTGAAATAAAAAAATATTTAAGTCAAAGCTAAGATTATTCTTACCACCACCATAGCCGGAGATGTTTAACGCCTGGATCTCCATTTTTTGCAGTCGATTCGTCGTTACAGAGGGCGTGCTGGTTGGTGTTCCTGTATAACAAACATCCAACCGCATCCGTCAGGTTATTATATAAGCATCAAAGGTGTTTAAAGCATTTTCCCCGATCTTGTTAAATTTTTTTTTACATTACCGACCCAAAAAAAATTGTTTCTCACATTTTTTTAACTGATAAATTACACGTATAATAAACTACATTGAATCCAACTGTTGTACGGATTCAGAAACTACTAATTAATTTGGATTATTGAGAATATACTCCATGTAAGAGCGTCATTAGTCGCGTTCATGCAGACTACGGCACATTGATGAAGCAATTTGTCAGGGTTTAGTTTCGATTTGTCAAGTTATGGCTTCTTTGGTGGCTGCAAAGTCAGTTTAAGGATTAATTTGTTTTACTAATAGTTACCGGAATAGTACATCAGCTCACGGGGAACACTGTAGATGGCTTTGGGTATTTCTAGGGTGCATTTCACAAGTGCTTCACTGGGCAGGTCCTCGTCCCTCGCTGATGCTCGCATCAAAATGTCATATTTTCCATCGTCTCGCATTGTTAATTCATAGATTGATAGAAGATCTGTCTTACTCATTGGTGCGTCACTGCAGACAGGAAGGTAGTAATAAATTCAATAACGTGTAGCTTGAGACAATTGAACAAGACATTTGGATAGTGTCATAATGGGAATAACAATAAAAAATGATTTAATGCCACTAACATGGCACTGTCTTACTTGATGGATATTTCTATAGTTGGTTGGGGATACAGTCCTTCTGCTAGACACGTCATTTCTACTCCGTCCGATCCATTGACAGATCTTTTTCTATATTGCAAATCGAATTGCTCCTCTGTCGCTGGAATTAAAAAAAAAAATTAATTTATCAAATTTTTTTTCCCCACTTTATCAACTAGATAAAATAACATTTCTTTTTTTATTACTTTAATATTCAATAATAAAAAATTTGTTGGTTTAGATATTAAAAAAAAATTAATTGAATTTTTTCCTATCGATAAAAAAAAAATTCATTTCTTGTTTGTATAGACAGTGATTGGTATTTTTTGAATACATAATGAAACTTGAATTTTCGTATACTTATATTTTAGAGAGCATTTTCATAGACTATAAAAAATAGTATATAAAAATTTTATGACCTTCATTATTCTTGGAATATTTAAAACTAAAAAAAAAATGGATCGAGAGTTTTTGCTTGATATTTTCTGATACGTGTTTTTAATTAAAAAAAAACTGTAGGGGGATTTTAATTTAAGAATAGAAAAAAAAGGATGACTTACAGTAGACAATCATGGTGCCATCGCCAATTTGCTCGTCCTGAAATGTGGAGATTGAGCATCTGTAGTCCCCAGTGAGATTAATTGTAGGATTATTGAGTTTCATAGCTCGATACATTTTATAAGGGTCGTCACTGGCTTTGTATCCCACGTCGATGTGACTAGCAGTTGGTTCTGCCTGCGGCTCCGACCCATAAATCCATTGATACTCCAAATTGTCATTGTTAAAGAACCATTTAACTACGAGACCATCACTGGATATGTTTTCCAGATCGTAATCACAGTCGAGAATGACGTACTCCTCGCCCGCCTGCACCAGGGGTGGCACGTTAATTGATTTTATAATGAGCTGTGTGGTCTCTGCAAAGAATAAAAAAATATAACTGCAGTTGTCATGAAAAGCAGAGAGATAAAAAAAAAGCTTGAAATATGAATTAGGGTATATTTTCTTAATTTAAATCGTAGGCGGGTTATTTTCTGTGGCATTTTGCGTATCGCATCGGAGAATCTGCCGGTCGTTGGACATCACTCACGAGGTGTTGGCACTGATTAAGTTGGTCGCATGCAAATTGGCCTTCCCCTCTATACCTTTAGTTCTCTTTCCGCGTCTTAACCGCTCCCTTATCGACCGGATAAGAAGCTACGTTTCTATATAGTGCCTCTTTTGCAAACCTTATGCACGTACGTAACCAGTCCTACAGCAGTATGGGTAATTGCAAGTGTGACATTTATGAATTTCATGCTTCAAAAAATTTATCTAGATTCAAGTTAAAACATTATTATACTCGTGGTGTTTTTGATATAATTTTAAATTCAATATAAATCTTATTGAATTTGCATTTTAAGCTAGATGATTTTATATCTATAAAAGGATTTTGACTCTAAAATTGGATTCACCGGTAGTTAATACTCGGCAAATGAATATTCATAAATTTCTTCCGCTAAATGAGAATAAATTCTGGAAAGTGATATTTTGGCATTATGAGGTGAATATATATATATTTTTTAAATTTATTTTTATCGTCAACTGTTTTTTTTTTTCCATTGATGTTGATAGGTCAAATAATTCTCATATTCATGACTATTAAAACCCCTTTAGCTATGCCATTAGGTTAAAGTGGATGAAATGAGAAAAATATTCTAGAACGTCAAAGGAAAAATATTTCAGATGGCTTTCAAAAATTTTTTTTTTCCACGAGTGCAATTTCAATGTAGTTTCCTCGGTAATATATTGACAATAGGTTTATATTTATAATAGTAAGACTAAATTAGGGATTAAGGAAGAAATTAATATAATGCACTAGGCAGCACGCAGCTGGATCCCGGCTAATTCAATTATATCAAGTTTATTCGTAAAATGAATGTTCATTAACATCTGGTTGAGGTATATAGGGTTTAATAAATTCAGGTGATTTATTATTTTCCATATTCTCCACTGCATACGCGTCACACGAGTTAAATTTAAAATCAACCCCAAAAATAGTGTCGCAATAACGTGTATAAAATTACACGATAAAAAAAAAATTGTAAAAAATTTACCAACCTATAAATTTTATATATCACATCATTTATTATCCAAATATACGTGAATTAAATTTTTTTCTCTCCGACATTTTGTTCGGAATTAATTCTTTACAAAAATATAAATAAATCCGCGCGCACGGGATAAGCTTTAAAAAAAAAAAACATTTTCACAATAAAATTCTCAATTGAGGAAAATTCTAGGGGTAATAAAAAATACATGGAATAATGTGCGATTTACGGAGATAAAGTAAATATATATACAAAAAATATATATATCCACGGTTGATATAATTTGTATGAGACTCGCTCTGTAAAGACGTTCTTTCATCAACTCTCCGGGATTCTTTGGAAGGTTGTGAGAAGAGAAGGCGCGGAGAACAAGCGCATAATTCAAAGTCGAGTGGATGAGAAGAAATGGTCTGGTAATGCATAAATTCAATATTACCCGACACCTTTCTCTGCGGTGTATATAGGTATGGTTCGACCCCGAGACATGCCGACGCCTTTGCCGCCGTCGTTCTCTCGCTCGCTCATAGTGTCTGCAGTTTCTAAGAGGATTTGGAGCACACGATGGCTCTTATACGCCAACCGCATCACGTGTATCCTCTGCAGCTTCATGACGGGCGCGATACAATGTATGGCATCAAAGGCGATAAAACGCCGAGTGGCTCTTTCACGAGGGTGTCTATACGTTGCAACGAGATTCTGAGTTTATAAATATGGAAATGCATGTTGTGTTGTACGGCGCTTAATTAATCAAAGCGCGTAATAGTCCGGCAAGTCCTTTATTAGCGTTATAACCGGGCTGAGCATTGACGCGGCCGAGGTGCTACAGCATTTGGGTGTTTAAGTTGCGGCCTCTACTCTTCGTGCCTCAGTTCCTGTCGTCCACGCACACATATAACCGCTGTAATTATAAGTGCCATGGTTACCGCAATAATTCACGTAGCATGTGAGCACCGCGTTACTCTTGTCGACGAGACGCGCTTACGCCGAAATATACAGCGCTCGTGCGCGCCTCACTATGTGTGTGCAGTTTGGCTGTGATTGCATGTTGGCTGGCCCCTACGTCTTCATCTGTTCAAGGAGAACGCCCATAAGGCATCCTGCTGCCCTGTGGTAATTGAGTTGCGCCATTTCCTCACATCATTTGTTCCTTCTGCCAACGCAAATTTCATATTTGCTAATTTTCATCCTGGTAATTATCTATAGGGTAATTTTAAAAAATTGATTGGAAATGAGAAGTTTTATCAAATATGGAGAAAATATGTTTAATCAATATGTTTTTTGATTTTTCATAGACAAAAAAATTTTTTTTTCATGAAATTTTCAATGCCCATATAACAAGCCTGAAAATCTCGCGATTTTCGTAATTTTTTTAGTTTTTTACTTATAACTCGTTAAATAAACAAAATAATAGAAAATGTTATAGAAAATAAAAGATAGGGAATTTTATTTTCTACAAAAAATGTTGAATAAATTTTTTTCATATTTTGATTTATTTTCGAGATATTTTAAAAATTCAAAATTTTGAAAATATCAAAATATCTCAAAAACCAGATTAGATACAAAAAAGTTTATTTGACGTTTTTTGAAGAACATTTCATCCTAAACAATTTAAGTTAAATGACTTTTTTCAATATCTTGCTTAGTTAGGGAGTTATCATCGAAAAACCAAAAAAATCACACAAACAGTCAGATTTCAAAGGGATACCCCTTGGAAAAATTTACAAAAAAAAAATTTTTTCTTTATCTCAACCAAACATCTTAAAATTTATTCTAGATAAATATTACATGAATATTATATGAATATAATAATTTTAAGCAATGCAGGTGTAAAAAAAATCACGATGAGACGACAGAATAATAATATAAAATGAATTGAGTGTTAAAAAACGAGTAGAGTTCGGGGTTAATTTGGTTAAAAGTGTGGTATAACGTATTAAGAGAGGATAAAAAATGATAAACGATTAAAAGCACGACTATATACATGCAAGTATAATATTACTATAAGCAAAAACTTGAGTTTCCACGCCATGAATTTCAAGTGATATTTCAGTAAATGTAATATTGTGCTTTGCAAAGCAATTAGACGTGTTACTTGAACAGGGCAATTGTCTCTGCGAAGTACTCGACTCGCGTGCGACCATTATTGTAATGTGTAGTTTTTCAAGGTAGGGTCAAATAGCCAGTTGGCGAGTAATAGCTATAAAGGCCGTGCGCGTCATGACCCAGTTGCAATCTTTACTTGAGATCCGGTCCAGAGTGCTCTGCGTGTAGTCACGTCTAAAAGGAGATTAGATGGCTCCTACCCCTTCAAACGAGAGTATAGCGCCCTCCCTATTCCGCTGATGCTCGCACACAGTAATAGCATCGTTGAGAAAGTATGTTAGCCATGTAACCACAGTGTGTTTTCGTTTTTCCGGCATGACTTGGTTTAACTCACCCACACACACTTTGTTCAGCTCGCAAGCATGTCAAAATAACCAACATAAACTATATAAGATTCTGTGAGTTTGTTTTTTTGTATTTAAGACTTCGAAGTTTCTTTGCTATATACACACTATCGGAGCGTTTATAGCGCATAAAAAAACATTATTTCGCAATTTTTACTGAGTTGCAACAACTTTGGAAATGAGGAGTATTTTTATTACGTATCGGTAAATATATAAAAAACTAAGTTTCGACAACTTTTTTACTTTAACGAGCTAATTATATCTTTTCTACCCGAGAAAGAACATTTTTAAGTAGGTATACATTTTATAACAATATTTTTTTTTTCGTATTGATTGACTAATTAATTTTATTATAGTATTATTGAACTTATTTTTGACTCATATAAAAAAATATATATATATTTCTCGTTTGAATCGTAGTTAGTGCTTCGGTCAACATGTCGAGCGACTTTAGGTCTCATAACTGATCAAATAGCTGTTGCGTGAATAGAGCCATTAAAAGTGAGGTTTTGCAGCATATTATATCCGACTATATTTATATACATATATTGCATGTACATATGGTCATAGAGCGATCTATACGATGTCGACTATGCTTTTAATGGCTTCATTACATCAGAGCTTTTATTATACAGCACTCTTATATCGAAATAGCACACAGCCAGTCACATTATTCCATTGGCTTTTCTTCAGTCTATAATATGCACCTCCAATATATACATTTCTTGAAGCAAAAATTACCCGACAATCATGTGCCAAAGAAATATGTGTGTTATTATGTTGAAAATGTATGTGAAGGTCACGTGGCGTGGATAACCGACTGTATTCGAAGATTTATACAGCGGGTATTAATGAATTCGTCACGAGTTTTCAGGCGAACGCGATTGCAATAGTGCGATAAAGCGTCTCACTTTCATTGACTGCACTTTTTTTCCTCACTCTGCTCAATCTTTTTTTTTAACACGCCCCCCAAAGTCACGTATGCGTCGTAAAGTAGATCGCGAGTCATGCGATCACGTTCTTTTGTCGCCACGCGTTCAGCTTTCATAATGAGAGAAGTAAATTCACTCAGCACCATCAAAGGTGTAATAAGAATCCTAGAAAAGTTAGATTGCATTTGTGTTAATGACTATTGGAAATAAATTTTCTCTTTTGATATAACAAATTAATCATACTTTTGTTATACTTTTTTTAAAAACTAATAATAGAGTCTAGGGGTCTAAACAAATTGTGAATATAAAAAATGTATTTATTTAATCTCTGGAGAAGAGCGCTGGAAGAATGAGATTGAAATGGATAGAAAATCGGATTAGTTGAGAAATCCAACAAATTGCGGGTGATTGAAAAAAAAAAAAAAAACGAGAATACGATGGAAAGTAAATTCAATATATAAATCAGAAGATTAGTCTGCCATGTGGCCAACTATTATTTTTCATCACCTGTCATAAAAGATAAAAACGCAACATATCCATAGATTGTAGTGAGATCGGACTAGCTAATTTTGTATGGTATCTCAATGACCCTATAAAAACTCTCGTAAAACTATATCCTCACACACTCTCTACTCTTTTATACTGTTCGAAAAATTTCTCATAGCGATATTTTTACTAAAAGGAATTTTAAAAAATCTGAAAAAAATGTATATATGAGCAAATGGTCATATATAAGAGCTTTTAGAAATTGAGAGAGTGAGAAATATAGTGAAACTCGGCTGTAAAAAGATATTTCAAACAAAATTGAACGTTCAAAAATGATGAAAAAAATTTTTTTATCGTCGAAAAATGGTACAGTGCTGCTCAATAGCTGACCAGGGAACTAAACCAGACGTCTGTCCACGGCTGGCTGGTTGCTGTGAAAGCTTGTGCCCCCCGCTGTCGAACGCGAACGAAAGGCCGCCAGGTGGGAGAGCACCCGACTGTGCTTCCGGTTCCGGAGACGATAATCGCACGTGCCGTATAACGATACGCACGACTTGTGAGTGGCTCTTTGAAAGAAAAAATTTTCAGTGCCTTTGGCAACCCATTTAATTTATAAAAAAAAATTTTTTTCGTCCTTTAAAATGTACTGCAAAAATTAATCAACATTATATTATGCAAGCTAATTGTACAGTCGGATTAATTAAATGTATTCCTGTTTCTGATGGAGCATTTCTTTTTTTTTCCCGAGATAAAAACAGTTATATACAATCACACACGCTGGCCGGCAGAGCAACGCATCGCACGCCTGAGTACGCTTGGGTGCACGGCGCTCTCGGGTTAAAACTCTTTTTCCCCGCGAGTTTACGAGTTATATATAGGAAAAAGCCGAAATTTCCGGACCGGAACCAGAGGCTCGAGTCGCTTTTTTAAACAGAATTAAGTGACAAACTGAGAGTCAATAAAATTAATTCATTTTATTAAATAAACTAATTGAAATATTAAAAAAAAATTTCATTTGAAATAAAAAATTTTTAAGGATAACTGTCTGTCAACCGACTATGGCAACAGACAGAATAGATGCAAAAATGAAAAATAAAAAAAAAATACGCTATTTAAATATGTGAGGCATGGGAACTGTTCCATTCCCATTGCAAAAAAGCTGGCATCAGCGTATGAAGGTTGGACGGAAACCGCAAAAAGCAGGATGAACACCATATGGTGCATATGTTGGTTCGGATTGGACAATTCACTTTTATACGACATCAGAAAATAATTGTACACACAGTAAATTATTTTTAAAAAAGTTTTTTTTTTATCGTGTAAAAGTTTTCGTTGGAATTTTTTAGGGTGATAAATTTTCTTTATGATTTTATGCACTTATGGACTACCTATATATACTCTTTCACTCGATACTCCCTTGATGCAAGCTGCTGCAAAATAGCTAGATAGGTCAGCATGTATGACGTTGCTGCCGGATATTGCCGGGATCGTAATTGATCGTAAAAAAATATACACCAAGTTGCCTCGAAGGGACACGTGCCAAAAACGTGATCAGATTGCCAAATCACTTGACTTCCCTTGCGATCAAATTACCAATTATTCATAAGGTAAAAATCCTAAATATCCGCACCCACTATTATATCCGCTAACTTTATATATTATGTTTCACAAATTTTTCAAACCACTTTTATATTAATATATTAAATTTTTTTAATTAAATTTTTTATTGATGTATATAATTTCATGTATTTAATTGATAAATTTATTTCATTAAAACAATTTATTTTTATGAAAATTTCAATCTTTTAATTTTAATAAACTGATTAAAATCACTTAAAATTCAAGTCTTTATAACTTTACTAGATTCTTCTTAGAGTAAAAATATATATTTTTTTTTAAAATAAATAAAAGATATGAAGACAATAATTTTGCTGATGAAAAAATTAATGTATAATTATTTTTACAGTAATAAAAAAAAAACATCAGTATTTTTCTTATAAAAAAATCGTTGAAAAATAACTTTGAAATTTTTTCCTGCAAAATTGACAGATGAATATGCGGTCATCCATGTAGATGTAAAAACTTCTGATGTAAAACCGTGTGTATTTCAGTCATATTCAGAGAGCTTCAAATGGCATATGCCATCGGTAGAGAAAGAGCGCGAGCAAACGATGTAAATGAGGATGGATCGAGTGTGATATAATCTGAAACAACCGCGTACAATCCGCCAAGTACTCTAAACAAATAGCCGCAAGTATCCAAATAATACACGTGACGCTAGCGTCCTTGAACAAGCGAAATGATCAAGCGCGCGAGTGTCATTCTATTAATACACTCACGCGTCAACAGCCGTGATGAAAAGCCCTTGAAATAAAACTATACTACATAAATTGGCCATTTCCCCTGAAAACTGATCTGCAGAATATTATTCACTATGATATTACGAGAGTATAAGTAAAACACGCGGTTGAGAGTATAGCGCGCATCAGCACAATCCCAACATAGAACGAGAGTCTCTTTGGATTGGCGCAGGACTCATGGTCCAAAAATAACGTCGAGGTCCACTCTGGGAATCATGACATCACGACCAACTGCATTCAAAATAACCGGGCATAGCATTGACGATATACATTGGAAACACATAGAGGCAATGAAAGGGCGAGCAGAGAGTAGCGATTCGACTACATATATATCGGCTAAAACGCCGCTATGTCCGCGTGAGTTCGATACTCGTCGCGAGACAAACTGGTGTTTAACCAAACCGGACACGAACAATTTGGACCCGCACGTGTACAACGCTCTCAGCACGTCTATATATGCATTGCACGTAGCCACGACTCGTCATTCAGCACGTATTAAATGTGCATTCACTATTATCTAACGAACAATACGGCAAAGCCAGAGGGAAATAGTATTTTTTTATTTTACATTTTTTTTACAGACCTCTCTCTTTGGGGTGTTTCAGTTCCCGAGGGCGCTTTCGTCAATAATGCAGCGCGAGAAATGAAGGAAGAAGGCCGGAAAATAGGTCATTTGATAATTATATTATGCATAATACATCATATACTGACCTTGAACATGGCCAATAAGTGTGATTGAGATGAGAATAATTGCGTAGATGGTTGTTTGCATAAACATTGACATCCAACACCACTCGGCCATAATTATTTTCACGCTATTTCCACCATTCGACACTGATTATTTATCACTGGATATTTTCATACATGCAATTGAACGATTTGTGCAGCACTTTTTGGCGGCGACTGCTCAGTAGATCAATGGATATAAGACACGGGGACGAATGTAATACACGTAGCACGAAGCAAAAGCCAAACTCAACTGAGCACGACCCTCACTGTAAATACCAACCTCCCCGGTGCCCGAGACCCCCCTCCACCCGCTGCCAACCGTCGCGCTAACGCTTACATCGAGCTCGTGTTCCTCTTTGCATAGTTTAACGCGCTGTTCAACCTCCCCCCAGCCTACCAGTCCACTCATCAAGCTTCCAGTCGTCAACCCTGCATGGTTTTTTAGATCACGAGTTGGTCAACACACCTGTCCCGCTCCTTCTGCACGTCCGCTTTAACATGGCCTCAGTTTTCGGTGTTTAATTATGAGGAATCATGGTATATCTAGTGTTTTAGATGGTTTTTCGTTGTTTTGATTTTTTTTTTTTAGTCAGAAACATGAGAAGAATTTTTTTTCCATAATGGAAACGTAATTTTTTTAGAAAAATTTTTTATTATTAAATTGTGTTTTTTATTTGTTAGAAATTGAAAAAAGAGGTATGGTGATTTTTGGAAGATTTTTAGTGATTAAAAATTTTTTTGGATCACATTTAAGGTAGCAAGACGTGTTGAGGATCTTGTCTGATCATAAACAACTTTATCTACTAGCGCTGAACGCGCTATCCTCTCCATTTCATTAGGAAAAATTTTTTTTATTACTCGCTGGATGTTTATAGTTATAAACATAATTATAGTTTGGTTGGATGTATTTTTTTTTACTGTAAAAAATTATTGTATTCACGATTTTTCGAATTATTCGCGCGTGTGGGATATGTATGGAAAGACATCAGAGAATTATGCTTAGTGCTGTGTGGCAGTTGGATAGCATCATACCTGTTTTTGATAGGTAGAATATAGTACGTTCCTCTTGGCCTGTCATGCATGATTTTTACCGGTATACGCCTCTAAGTATACGATAGTTAAGCCATATATTTTTCCTGGCTTTCCCCGTGCGCGATAACCTCTTGCAAATGATACGCCTGTTGTGTGCCATCACTGCTGAATTTTACGCTGATATTGCCAAGTTTATATGATATGTTGGGAATAGAAAAATGAGAATATATGGCAAGTTGAGGATTATCAGCTTAAAAAATATCTTTGATAGTATGCACATGGGATTTCATTTGTTTTTTCCTAAAAGAACTATAATACCTTATTATTTCTTTGAAAAATTCTGGGATTAAGTCAATTTCTTCATGTAATGTTTTTTTCTTTTCTCTGTCTAAACGCAGAAGGAAAAAAAAGAGTACTGTAAGAGAGTTTAGAAAAAGTTTTGATACTAAAAGATCAAGGATTATCTTGAGGTGTTTTAAAATACAGTTTCAAGTTGGTCTCTGCTCTGACACTTTGACCCAACTGCTTCTGTGGAGGTCGATGAAAAGCGCCGGCAGTTTCCACGCTTATGACCCCGTGTGTCGGTGGCATTCAGACCAATTTAAATGACTGATAAATTCACTGTAAAAAAAAATTATTAATTGACACTCGGTAGTTTATCGAGAGAAAGTTTTTATATAGCAATTTTCTACAGTCAGTATTGACCCTCGGCTAGAGATGTTGTTTATAAAATGGGGTTTACGGTGGTGGATGCGGAAAACTCGAGGGTATGAAGAGCTCGTGATAACGTTGGTCGGTAAACTCGAATAGCAGCAAAATGTTCATCTATACTTGGAAGTTTGTATATCATTTTTTCATAACAAATATACGCATTTTTTCAACATCATAATTAATTCGTAATGAAATAAAAAAATTTGTAGACGTTATTTTAAAATTAAAAAAAAAATTATTCATGATTATTTTTCATTTCTGTTTCAGATAAATCTTCTACGGAAAAAAAAAAATTTTTTTTCAAGTGATGAAAAAAACCTCCAGAGATGTACCGACCTTACAGAACGCTGTTTTATCGACGGTGAAAAATCCTGATGTATCCTAGCCGATATGAAAGTTGGGTTACCTCATGGAAATCATTCATCTGACGGTGTTGCAGTAGGAATCGCATTTGCCAAATGTCTCATCTGGTACTACAGAGGATGAGAAAAAATTCTCATTAAATCTACAATTCAAATAAGGGAAAATTTTCCATGTAAAAACTTTTTATAATCCTAATTATAAATTCTGCAATCACGATAGAAATAATTTACAGACTTCTGTGGTAATCAGATTAAAATTAAAAATTTTTTCCAGTTGAATTTCTCTCACTGCATCAAAAAAAAAATCCAGATATATACGAAATATTAATCCAAACAATAAAAATTAAACTTTTTTTTTGTCTGTCATCAGCCATAAAATCACATGCCGCGTGCGTTGGATCTGCAAATATCATTAAAAATTCCAGCTCTTGATCACACCGATAAAATATACTACCCCTATATGGCAGCATTTTATGATCGAAATACTGCCAATATCCATAACATGTAATTGCACAAAAAAAAAATTCAAAAATTGAACAAAAGTAGTTTAGTATTTTTTTTTTCAACTACCAATGTAAAGTTGTCATTAATTTTTATGCTCTGGTGGATTAAAATGAAAAAAAAAAACATCATTATCCAGGATTTTCTACACTTACACCAAGTGTGCTCGGGATTTTCTCTCTGCAGTATAAAATCTTAATTTCCACCAATGTTTCATTCATCAAAAAACTCATGCGTAAGAACTCGATGGGGTTTTTTTCCCCATATGCATACGACCACGCGCACAGCACAGGCATGCACAAAGTACGAAGGCATGCGCAGTGACCCGCGAACGACAGGTGCGCGTCGGCGGTGCCTTGGATCGCGCAGTTTCGGGGAAGCAAGCGCACTACCAACGTCCAACGTATCCGGCAGTCGTCGGTGGTACTATCCCCCGTCCGGTCGCGTAAAAGTTTGCTCTTAAAAGTAAATAAATAAATATAAAAATAAAGAAAAACGAGCGATAAAAATTTTTTTTAATACCACAAGTATAAGCATTTCTGACAGTTCGTGTCTTTTTACTATACAAATAAAAATTGTTTCGCGACCGGTCGGTGGAATGTCTCAGTCAGTCTAACCAAAAAAATCTTTATAAATAATGTAAATAAATATAGATACTTAAAAAAAATTGTTTTACTTAAAAACTTGATATTCGCCGACTAGTCTTTGTATATTGTTTGTACAAGCAGAAAATTGTGAGGATCGAAGTGTAAAAAAAAAATAATTATTTGTGTTTACATGAGCACAAGTGTGTGCTCATCAACGTCAGTGCCAAAGTGTGTGTTTTATCATCAAAGTCACGTTCTAATTTCCGCAAAGTACAGCACACAATTCGCCCATCAAACTCTATATGTATTTTGCAGTGCCAATTTCATCTTCCTAATGATCGTCACTATACTGTTTCTATGTGCTATATGATTACTTTATTGAAGTATACATCGTCAAGTTTGTTACACTGATTGAGGATCTTGTCAACGTGACACAATTTACTGTCATTTCCGAGTATCAAAAAATCAGGACGACCTCAGAGTTTCAGTGCAACGAACAAAAATAAAAGTAAAACAAGAAGAAGAAGAAGAGAAAAAAGAAAAATACACGATCGTGACCTGTTTCTCCAAAATTCAATTGTCAATGTTTACGAGACGAGCTTTGAAGCTTTGATTACAACACGATTCTTCACTGAGGCATTGTCTGTATACTCTGTGGCACTTACAATAAAAGACACTTTTTGTAATTTCTTTTTTTTTTTTGGGGGAGATTTATTTCGTTTTATTCGTGTGTGTTCAAGGTGATAAATTAAAATGACATCAGCTGGTGTATTTTTCCTAGTTATTGCTCCACTTTTTGCAGCACTTTATGTGGCAGGTAAGGTTTACTTTTTTTAGTTTTTCATATACGCGTATGTAAATTTATCTATGTATTTTATAAGTTGGTACACATACGTGAAACATTCAATTTATCGTGCGGAAACATTTAGAGACGGGAAAAAAAAATGTTGCTTCAATGTGTTGAATCAGAGAGACTTTTTAAATCGTGTCATTCACTGCTCATTTAATACCTCTACATCCAGAAATGCAGACTCGCGCAGAGTGTATATATATATATACACGTGTGTGCCGATGTATGAGATGTTAAAGTGGAGGAAAAAAAGTGGTAAATATATAAATTGAAAGTTGAAAAAAAAAATTGATAGATATTAAAATACCAGTATATTTTTCAATACCAATATATACTGTTGGTAATGTGCATATAAAAAGGCACATTCATATAGAAAGAGTCAGTTAACTCATACACCTGTGCCAGAATTTAATTTTAGCTTTAAAACGACTTTTTTCAAAGGCTTTGATTGAGAAATAAAAAAAAAAGTTAATTTTTTTTAATATAAAATAAAGTTTTAGTTGGAATTTATTTTTTGTTTTCTGGTATTTTCTGGATTGAAATAAAATAAAAAAATATATTCAAGTTAAAAAAAAAATGTTTTTTTCTTGTTGGAAAAATATTTTTTAATAATTTAAACATAAAAAAAAATATAAGATAGAAAGTTGATACTTTTTTGTTTCAACTAAAAAAATTATTTTCAACTAATAAGAAAAAAGAAAATAGCACGTAGAAAAAAAATTTATTTACACTGAAAATTGCAAACAAAAAAAAAAAAATTTTTAAACTTTGCATTTTCTCTTCTATCCATCTCTCATCTGTCTAATAAAAAATTCATGAATAACAGCAAAGGTAAAATAATACTATTTTCCCACGCTAACTCATTTTTAAATAATCAACGCATTAAAATCAACCGCATAAAGTGTGTGTATCACACACAATCTTGAAATCAAGTTCTGTGTATTGTTGTAGTATATAATTTTTCACGGAAAGCAGAATTTTTATAACTTGAAAGGCATCACACACATTGTACTACCTCTGCTATGGCACAAAAAAAAATAATAAAAACGTTTTCACTCTATCAAGAGTATGGGCTATCACAGAAACGAGAACTGGTACATAACAACACGCGTATATGAGCATAATACAGCAAATGCCTGGCGAGTATATCCAAGAGAGGAAACATTTACCGCAGACGGAAATAATTACCTCGTATATTCACACGATAATAATAATCAAACGTAGAGTTTTCACACTCAGCTATTCAAAGGGAGAGTCGGGGGGTCACCGCCGAGAACGAGCGCACTCACAAACACTGCAGATCATTCCCCTGGGAACAGAATGCGGACGAGTAATCCCTGTGTGTGCTTATTATTCCATAGCATGTTGTTGTGGGTAGAAGCTATCGATGTAATTATTTTACATCTAATTACTGCGCTCAGCCCCGATAAAAACACTGCATCAGCTGCAGAGCTTTTCATCGTTGATTTTGTATCAATGGTATTTTTTCCTGCTTCTGATGATTAATAAAATGATTGGGTACGTACAGTTGACAGCACAATTTTCTTGTCATTTGAAAATCAAGCAGACTCTGGTGCGAATACATGGCGAGTTTCTTTGACAAGAAAGTTGTCTGATCTACAAATCGATGGTAATGGCAAAATTTCATCTCTAAAGTATGGAATAATCACAAAAGAGCAGTAAAGTGATGCGCGCGCGCATGCGAAAGGGTTATTCTCACGCCAACTTTCCAACTCAAAGCACGAACTCAATTCTCCGAAAGCTAGGGGCGCTTCACCCGGCCAAACTATATACGTGTAGCTATCTGAGGAAAACTATCCACCTGGACTATAGCAGCTATAGAGACTATTCTTGCCCACCACGGGCTTAAGGTAGTTTGGATTAAGTTGCTCCCACTCGTTATGCCAGTGTTAACGAAGTAGTGAGTCAAGTGTATTAGTATTGTATTAAGACGGTTTTTCAAGATGATGTTGAAACCTATAACGAGCCTTTCCTACAGCTCACGTGATTGTCTGATAACAAATCAAAAAGTTTCCCGATTGGAACTTTCAAAGGCTCTTGGAAATTAATTAGTGTAGGGCAAAATGGTATGTGGAACAGGTATAGTAGTAGTAAATATTTCAGTTTGTTCGACTGATAGAGAATACAATTCACCGCTTGGTTCGGTGTTGATTTTTCTGTTTAATAAGTGAGAGTATAGGGTCTTTGAAGTGAGAGCGGGTTTCATTAACGTGAACTTGAGCATCGGACAGTAATAAATGATGAATGAAAATGTTTTATGAATCGGATTTTAATTGGTTATAAATTTGTTAGTAATTGACCGAGGTCTGCGAAACTTGAATAAGATGTTCACCATCTTGACGATGATCTTCGTACTGAGTTTCAGCCCAATCGGTCGATAAACAACGAAGCAGCAGGCGAATAAACATTGTGAAAATTGTTTATTTGCAAATATCTCGAGAACGGTTGGAGCTAGAGCATTTTTGAGGGCATTTTTGACAAGGTTGAGCCATCGCCTCAGGGATGTCGGTAACTTTTCATCTTTCCATAGAGCCATCGTCCGCCCCCCTATTGTTATAAACAAAAAAGTTAGTTACAGAGCTCTATAGGGGGTCGGTAATTTCGGGCCATTTTTTCGTCGAAAATCGGGAAGTTTTTCGATGGAAAATTTTTCTGACCTTGAATAAATTTATTTCCACCACTCGAATTTTTTTTTTTTTATTTATTTATAAAGTAATTGTCAAGATTACAAAAAATAATGGGTATTAAGACTTGTAAATATATTAAGAAAAAAAAAAAACTTAAAAGAAACCGAACCGGCCGGTAAAG
>MVJL01006260.1:0-22484 GCA_002156465.1 Macrocentrus cingulum | reverse complement strand
TTTTTTTTTTTTTTTTTTTTTTTTAGGAGACGATTTCATTGTTTTTAACAAATTGTACGCTGACTTGAGGTCTTTGCTGTCTGTAGCGACTCAGCACTTTGTATCTGAAGATATGCTGTTAACAGCTCAGATTTAATGTAATACACATATATAAAATGAGGTGTACAACAGCGGATATTTTTAAAACACGTTTATTAATTAAAAAACCTGAGTTTCATAGCTAAAAATTTGCTATTTGAGATTGAAGTTTCACTTGTTTTCTATAAAAAAATCTAAATATCACATCGACAAATTGGGTGTTTTACATCGAGTTCAGTTCCATGGATTCGACCGCATTATATATAAGCCAAACAAAAGTCAAATTTGATGTAAATTAACTATAGTTTTTGGGATATCATGGATATCATGTAAACAAGAGATTGTCTAAAAAAAAAAAAAAAGTTGACCCCCATTGTTAGGGGCTAATTGCACCTTGGTCGATGTAAATTACACGATTTATCGTATGAAATACATGTAACTCGACATATAAGACTGAGTATATTGATGTAATAAATTTAACTAAAGATTTGTTATAAACAATGAGATTCGCTTCTAAAAAAAAAAAAAAAAAAAAAAAAAGTTAACCCCCTATTTTTAGGGGTTGATTACATGCTTTTGACTGTAAATTACACATTTTTTGGGATTAAACACATGTAACTCGATGTAAAATACCGAGTATATCGGTGTGAACTAAAAAAAAAAAATTAACCCCCTACTTTTGGGGGTTAATTGCGCGCTGTTCGATGTAAATTACGTAATGTTGTACATGCTGTTTGCCAGTGTGACTCCATCATCAGCAACTTGGCGTGATGTATAATGCAGGAGATCAACACCTTTATATCTAGATTATTACAATCCCAACGTGACAGTTTATTCAACAAGATATAATATATCTTCCATCATCGTATTCTGCCAACGCATCTTAAAAATGTGTAGTTTAACAGGAAATGCACTTTTATTTTGAGGTTTTTATTGCTTCGAAGAAAAATACAGGCGTGAAAATTGTACGACAAAAATTTTCGACACAATTTTATCTGCCAGCATCGTATGGGGCACGCAGTTTGTCAACATGGTACCAGACGTGATCTAAAAATAGAGAAGATATCGATACCACATACCATATCTTTTTTGGATATGTATTCCTGCCAGATATTCTGTAAAGAAATCTATTATAAAGACGTCAACACGATGATATCCCGATGTGCAATGATTCATAGTGAGTCTTTAGCGCTATTCTGGTTTTTTGTTGACTTTGATCTTACGGACAGTTTATAGATTGCATCGCATTATCATCGGCCACGAGTGATTTATGCCGATAGATTTTCCTATGCGCAATACACTCTACAATTATATAAATTTCATTGACAGCTAATTTGTAATGTTCTATACGAGAAAGTGACCTTTTATATAAGTGTGTGAGTTATCTTAAAATCTGAGGCACTCAGTAGCAATCCGCGTGAAATATTTTTATTAATCATCCGCAGATGACAAGATAATTACAACAAGATAATTACAATAACAACTTAAATATATTTCTTAAAAACTATATATTTCCATTAAAAATTGATCAACTCGACTGTGTCAAAAATAAAATTTTCCTCAGATATGTAGAAAGTTCATAATATATATTATGAAATAAATAAAGATTTAATCTTCATACATTTGGTGATGAATGTTTCGAGTGCATATATAATAAGTATTTGCTTGCAGAGTGTGTTCAGGTGTTGGTTCTGATGCCCAGTCGCCGGATATGGCCAAGCACGCGTTCCGCTTCCGTTTTTATACCTCTTGGTACCAACGGAAGTGACCTTTACCGAGATGTATGTGTGTATACATGTGCAGAGAGTCTCATCAAAAAAACCTACTCGCGTGCTTCCTTCAGCCATTACCGCAAACTACTTCACTCTGTTGAATTGAATATCATCTCGGCCCGTCAACAATCCTTGAGCGGACATATCTCAGTGTCACACAAGTATCAAAAAGGTACGTATGAAAAATCGGAATACCAGATTGGTATAATTATGAATATAACTAGTGGCTAATTAACGTTTTTGCATAAAAGATTGGCCGAGCGTAAGCAGTCGGCGCCAAATAGGGTATGTGGCGCGAATGTTGAGGATTTTTGTTGCAACGAGTAAACGTCCTTGAGGCCACCATCTCCACAAGTCCCACACGCATCGATCACCAGTCCAATGAGCCTATATAGAAAAAAGCAAGATGATCGGGCAGTAATGCCTTACGCAAAACCTGTCACTCGCTGCAAGAGGCCAATTGTCATCGGAAGAGGATGGGATTGGCTTTGGATTATTGCAGCAGACTGGCACGCGGTGTTACATGACCATTGACCCAAAAGCTAGGAGTGTCACCGGGCAAGCAATCTGTCAGAGAGAAAGGTATATTAAACTTCCGTGCACAGGAGGAGATATTGCGTGTATCTGCGAGAAGTCTGTGCAGTGAAGCTGACACGTGGGCGCCGCGTAGATCAGCTGCAAGACCAGCGAATGGGCCGGGCTGTCGTTAAATCACATGTACCTGGTGTATACATCAAGTTGCAACTCAACAACCGAACATGGAGGGGAAAAAAACAACGAGGCGTAACATCGTGCCCCACCGGTTTGCTACTGCGGCGCAGGAGTAGAGATGCCGATGGAAAGGAAGAGGTAGTATACTGCTTGGCATCGCGCCATTGCGTTTCCTTTTCCCTAGGCCACATCATCAACATTATCCAGTAGACTTTGTGCTACGAACAAACGAGCAGTGCGCGAGCAGTTCCGCGATTATCCTCGGCTCGTTATAACTTCCTGTCAACGCCATGTCTGACAGACCTGGCACGTGGGACGAATTCTCGACAGCCAGTTGAGTCAACTAGTCAAACAGCCAACGCGCACCCTGGTAAGTCTCTATTTCAACTTGAATCTTGTTTATTGAATTAATTTTTTGTTATAATTTAAATACTGGGAATTTTCAATGTCTTGTTTTGAGGCAGGTGATGTGATGATTAGTGTTTTCGTGCTGTAATATCATCCAGCAACCTACGCGAAAAGTCACCGGCAGCCCACGGTTATTTAATCGTGACCTATAACACGACCTTTGCGGCTCAATTGTGCTGGAGTAAGACACTTCTATATGTACGTATATATAAATACCGTGAGCTTTGGATATTTAATTTTTTTTTTTTGCGCGCGCGCGCAAACAGTGAAAGTCTCGTGTGTGCACCCTTATCATCTTGCGATCGAATTTCTATAATACACTGTGAGCAGTTCAGTGCACGCTTGGTTTCATACTTTTTCATTTGGTTCGCGCATTTATACTGTGGTGCGCGCGCGAGTTTGAAATTGCGCAACAAACGCCTTCATAACTCACATTTCAATAATAGTACGATGATAAAGTAATGAGACTCCGTGGGATATTTTTATTCTAGAGATTGACAAAAAGCCGTTATTGCCATCATGGTTTATCGAGGATATCTTCAAACGGATGATCCGAGGGACGCGCCAAAGCTCGTGCGAATGGCACCGCTGCGTTCCAGTCGAGTTGAAACATCACAAAGTGTTAGACCATCAACGCAAGTAGCATCAGCAGGTCAGGGTAAAACGCCGCGAAGTGCGGTTAAAATTGGTCCGCCTAAATTGCGAAATATCAGCGAGATTCGCGAGAGTGTTGTCGCGCTTCCATCATCAATCGAACGAAAACAGACGATGGTTGGCAAGAGTAAAGTCTCGTCTTGCAGCCGCACTGCGCCAAATTCCATGCTGGCTAATCTAAAAGACCTCGAGCGTCTGCGTAACAAGACGATAAATGAAACTGAACGTGTCAATATCTTAAACAAACCAACGAGCAACGATATGGGCCGAGCGACGCGGATGCTCGCGCAAAAATTGCTTGAAGCTAGTCGTTTAGATGCAAACCGTCAACGATCAACTGCCGCTGCCAAGCTGAAAAGCGAGCCAGTGACAGCCGATGAACCGAAAGCTCCCGCGCGACGACGCCGCGAGAAACATCAGGCATCACTGCAGCTCGACTGCGGCCAGCAAGATCAGCGCCCAGACATTCTGGAGGGACTGATCCGAGAGTCTGATCGACAGCTGGAGCAGCTGAAGATTGACCTTGGTGCAGAGAGATCAACGAGACTCTGCGAGGGAGGGGATTCCGACTGCGAAGGAAAAAAAGGTTAGTCAAAGGAGACGAAATAAACGACGTCACTCACACACATGCAGAAGGTATAGTGGATGCTGCAGCCCTTCTTGCTAACGCCCTAATATTGATCCAAACTTTTTCCTGTCCCCACTCCGAGCAGACCTCTCGTACTTACAATGAATCGTAGTAGCCCCCTCCCTCCTGTGTGTGTGTGTGTGTGTGCCAATGTCTGGATGTCGCCCATATGCCGGCAGTGTGTATGAAGCTGTCAAACAGTTTGGGCTATGGAAAATCTGTTGATTCGATTGGTCATTTGATTGGTTGATGATCGATGAATAAGCCCGTGTGTGCTGCAGTCATGGACAACTGACAGTTGTCAATTATATCATCGTGAAGCTATGGTTCTGTGTGATGTCTGCGAGAGCAAAGGTGAGAGTGCACATTATTATGTGCAATTATTTGTCTTTTAATTAGACTTTGATACTCTGCCCACATACAAAATTCTGTACATGAAGTTTTTTTGTGCTTTGCAACAACACAGATGTGTAAATTCAATTGTATGATGTGAGCTGATGCGAATGAAATGTGAGAGATAGAGTGACCGAATAGGCGCCGGCTTATCACCCATTGCTGTCCCGTAAAAACACGAGGCTATCAAGAGAAAAAGTGCATGCCTTAGTTGTCTCTGCTATCTCCCACTGTTTATTCATGTCTGTGTGTTCGTTTATATCCTGAGTAAATTCTCGTGTCTCCCATATTGGTCAGAATATAGAGGCGCTTATAAAATTCCAGATGACACACACGGCATATAGCCAGAGAGCTCCCTCAGCATGCGGGCTATAGAGCATCGAAAAAAAATATATTTGAGCGACGCGCTGTGCAAGATAGAGAGTGATGATGATGTTTTTTTTGGTCAATAGTCTAGGATTTTTTTCTGGGATGGCAAGGCCATTGACGCGTCACCAGAGCGTTGCACCGTGATGGTAACTCATCGTTAAAAGCCTCGGAACATACTTATCTCTCGCCCTGCGTTTCATTACGTATACAACGCGCCTCTACAGTAGACTCGTTGTGGCTTGCTCGTGCCTTGGCAAGAATAATCGGATAACTGTATACGGACACAATGGCTGAGGCCAGTCACTACGCATCGTTGGTTTTAATTATGCAAGCAACTCTCAACCCATACCGCCTACAATTATTTCTATCATTTTATTTTTATTCGGATGATTTTCGCCTCGTGCTTGTATACAAATTGGGCTTCGTGACTGCGATGTTCTAGGGTGTCTTATTTCTTCCCTCCTTGAGCGCAACTCAATTTAAAAATATATAGGCTGTCGGAAAGAGGGTGTGTGCTGAAAGAAAAACGATCGTTATCTGATAATTCCGTAAATAAACAAAAAAAAAGTTATAAATTTTTTTTTATTTTTAATTTTAATCAAATTTTGTCGGGTAAATATGAAAATTTAATTTTTTTAATAAACAAATAATAGATTTTTATTGATTGGGTACTCTATAAAAATATCATCTAAAAAAGTGCAATGTAAATTTTCGATTTTTGTTTTCTTGAAAAAAAATTCCCCATAAAAATAATACTTGGATATATTATGATGATAGGACTTGAGACCACAGCCACTTCTTGTCAAGTGGCTTTGAGTATAATTCCTTCATGGGTCAGTTGTGCGAAGACACAGAGAGGCATTCCCTTTGCTTGACCTCACGCACACACTTTCCCTTCACATATTTTTATTTATATTTTTCCGAGACCCCTCTTAGTAAACTGTCCATGAATAATTGCGAAGGTTAGCCGTATATAAAAGGTGGGGAAGAAATAAAAATACGGAAGCCACAATAGCGCGCGCGCTGGTATTGTACAATGCGATGAAGGGCAGACGAAACGGTGATTGAGCTAAGGTGTGCCGGCAATTTTTTTCAAGCAAGACATTAGTACATGCGCTTTCGTTATTAGTCATATATTGAAGGTGCACGTGCACATCATGTACGTACATATACTAAAAAACACCTACATACGTTGAACAAGGAAAGAAATATAAAAGGGACTGTGTAGCAGCTCTTGGAGTTGCGCGCGCGACTCATTGCCTCGGCGCGCACACACAAACAACTGAAATCCCCGACACTCGCGACGTTTCTTCAGTCCTCAATGGGAACGCGTACTGTATAGTTGCTCTCCACTCTTTGTTATGTTATTTTTTATTTATTTTTTATTCTTCACATAAAACATATTCAACTAATGCAACCCGTTGCGTTGCAGTGTACAATATATCGATGAAGTAACCGCAAACGATAAATCTCCTGCAATAAATCCATCGCGCTGTCAATTTGTGCCTTACTTTCGTGTGACAATGCTGGCTATTGTCGTTGGTTTTTTTTACTTTTACTTCCAACTTTTGCGCCTGGAGATTCAAATGGCCATCGAGCCAAGAACATATAAATATTCGAAATTTCTTGTGTGATAAAAGAACAATAAATAACAATTAAATTGCTCATCAGTGATTAACAAAATCCTCGGTTATATACATTATAGATGATTAAAGTGTCTCACTGCTGTATGTGTGTAGTTTGCGATGGCATGCTGCAGATAGAGGCTAAAAGTGCCGGTTAAAGTGAAAGCAAACTCTTGTAATAATGGCCGAAACGTCGACAAACAATGAAACGAGTGAGAAACGTGTGTGTTATTTCCCATGGATTCATGATAGCCGACCATTATTGGATTTTACAATGTCACGAAGCATTAAAATTAATAATTATTTTGGAATATTAAAAATTTTCGTTGATAATTCGACATCAAGGACAGGATAATGAATAATAATATTACACTTTTCATCAAGAGTGTCTTGATTAAATACACGCATTGACCTCTTGATGACTGTCTATCGTCATTGTACGTCAAGCATCATCAATTATTTATTAACTATCTACTGAAAAACGACATCATCATACACCTGTTCACGAATTTGACACACAAACACAACATCATGGAGGCTATTATTAATTGTATTATCCTTTTTTTAATGAATCAATAAAGATTGTTTGTTTGTCAAGGTTACTTAAAGATTCACACATGTCGGCAGATTTGACTTTGTGGAATAAGAGTATCAGTCAGCGATGGCGCAAACTACGGCGAAGATGTTCAGTTCAGGAAATGTCCGAGCCACAAGAAGAATCTTTACTTGAGGGTAATTCTTCTCGACGAATTGGAGTTATCCACGGGGTGAGATCAACGCCAACTAGTAGAGAAGCTTCACCAGCCCCAAAATCATCGCGCGATCGCAATTCACCAAAGAAACTATTACAAACAAGTTCCCTTCGATTGCCAGGTAATAAACAAACGATCACATTGACCCGGCGGATTTTGTTTATTATAATCAGAGAAAAAAATATTTTTATGTACACACAGGAACGAGCAAGGGAATTGCCGACATACAGAACGTACTGCGGAGTAAATTGAGCAAGATAAATGCGGGTATAAGGAAGCGCAAGGCTCTGAGCGTGACGGAGGTCTTTCCGCCCAAGGACAACGTCTCGAATTTCTATGTTCCAAGTCCCCTCTCATCGACAAATGACAAATTAAAGTCAGGCATTGAGCAGCATCAAGAAAAATCATATAAATCGGACGAGAAGCCTCTCTCCACACTCGTTGAAGCGAGTGTTCCAAGATCACCGCGTCGTTTATCGTCTGTCAACGGCAAAGAAGAAAGTAACTGCTCATCGTACAGTTGGGTGGAAAATAATCGAGACGACAGTGAGCGTATTTATGAAAATACATCGTCAATGTATGCTGAGTCACTGCATCGAAGTAATTCAGAGCATCGTGATCATTCATATGAAAACATTCGCTTTCAAAGAAGTCGTCGATCGGCTGTCTACTCTGACAGCGAAAGTTCAAACAAAGTACTTTCTCATCGTGACAATTCCTTTGAAAATTCTACTCGCTATGAAAAAACCAAGTCAAGACCGAGCCGAGTGTCTCGTGACGAAGTTTTGGAGGAAATTTACATTCCAAGAGTTAGTCCTCGCAAGAGGAATACGGATTTTGTGATTGGTGGCCAAGTGGCCGGCTATACAATTAATTCAAGTTACTACAACGGCGCAGATCAGCAGCAGGGACCGTCTAGTCTTGGTGCCGAGATGAGTCCAGCGCGAAAGTCGAATTCGCGGCGATTTAGCAGCCGCAGTGTGGCCAATATCGCCGGATCTTCGAGTCCCAGCTTGAAAACCTGGCAACAGGACACGGATGAGGGTCTCAATACGGATTCTGAGCTTGAAGACATTCAGGAATCGTTTGAAGGCGAGGAATCACGGTTTTGTACACTTCCAAGGCCGGGAAGAGGCGCCGCGTCATTTACCATTCTCACTGCGAGATTTTCAAAGGGGCCTGGACACAAAGGGCTTGGCTTCAGTATTGTCGGGGGCACTGACAGTCCCCGTGGCACTATGGGCATCTACGTGAAGACTATATTCCCAAATGGACAGGCTGCCGACTTGGGTACCGTAAAAGAAGGTGATTATATCTTGTTTGCAGTTTAGTGAGTCAGATTGAATAAAACTAGTTCACTGGAATTGATATTTCCGTCATTCTAACCGGCTTATCGTATTCTCTTTTAGGCGATGAAATCTTGTCGATAAACTCCAAGCCACTACATGGCATGACGCATGCTCAGGCAATCGCGGAATTTAAAGCTATCAAGAGTGGTGATGTGGTCCTGCACGTGGGCCGCAGAATTTCCAAAAGGAAGAAGGAGAATGTCTCGAATAGCTCGAATGGCTCGAGTCCTCGACAGGCTGTCGAGTAAAATCAGCAAAGAAATAATATTCACACGTAAACATTGATATTTATAAAACAACTCATTGTTTCATTCGGTTAGATGCTCAACAATTTTTATACAAAATTTTTAAGACATTTTTTTTTATGCCGTTGGCTTTTTTTTTGTAAAAAAAAAATATTGAATTAATTTGACATATCTCACCGAAACAATGAGTCGTTATCACACTGTTTCCATCGGTGAATTTTAATTCCATGTTTAGAGAGTGGATTTATCGTTTTGACCATCTACTATAGTCTCTTTTCATCGTTTTTTTTCGTATTTAATTAACGAAAGTTTATGCATCTATTCATCTTAGAGCCTAATTACCGGTTAAGAATTTGAATAAGTAAGACAAAAAAAAAAGTGACAGAGTATCATCGGTCGATCCAAAGTTCAATATTAATATCCCAATGAAAGTTTCTTTATATAATGTATGTAGATTATTAATAATCATCCAAAGATGAAATCCAAAAATATTTTTAACTCTCAAACAACGCAAATGATCCTGATATATTCTCTCACTCGAAATAATACACACGCAATTTAATTATGTGCTATTTTTTTTGATAGTTTTTTTTTTTCTTATTCTGCCCGTACTTCAATTGAAGCGCAATTGTCTTTAGCATCTAGTCGCATACTGAAATAATAATTGACTATTTTTATTATAGTTAGTTTTTAATAACAGATATTTTTAAAAAAATAAAAAGAAAGAAAAAAAAATACATAAACAGAGAAAAAATATGTTTTATACTCGCGGTGATATAGACAGATAAATATTATATACTTTTTATATAAGTGGTAAATTCTATTTCTTATATACCATCGTGATTTTTTATTAAGATCAAAAAATAACCATGAATATTTTTTAAGCAAATGTATAACTTTTTTTATAACAAATCAAAATCAATACGATTTTTTTATACAAAAAAAAAATAATAATAATAAAAGCAAAGAAAAAAAATATATATATACATATTAAAAAATAACTTTTTATATTTCTTCATGGAAGAAGAAATAAATACAAATATTTTTGTCTTCCACGACTCGATTGCCCAAGGAGCACAAATTTTATTCAAGTCATTCCATATTTTAGTGATGAAATGAATGAATAAAAAAAAACCAAGGTTGCTATAGGAATTTTTTCATGCAATAACAAAAAAAAAACGGGTGCTTTATTCTAAAGTGAAAGAATCAACCACACAAAATAATAATAATTGTATCTGCATCTATATACTTAAGGAGGTTGTGTAGCAGTACAGTAAAATATGAGAAAAATGTCATATATAAACTTTCTACTCTATTTGTTATAGTTAGTCATTAACATGACAAAAACACTGTACAACACTGTAAACGGTACTACCTTTTTTTCTACAAAAAATTCGTTTATCAATCAAGCTGGGGACGTAGTACTGTAAGTCATTAAATGCAGCAATATATAAAAAGGTAAAAAATAAATGTGTAGTTTCGAATTAAAATTTACCGATTAAATAATAATAATAATATTTTTATTATTTAATAATGCATAAATCATATCTATACTGCAAAAAAACATCCCCGACGAATACAATGTCTACTAAAAAAAACTAAATTCACAATAATATTAAAATTAAACACAAAAAATACATATTTCTAAATTTAAAAAACAAAAAAAAAACTCGTGTGATTGTTACGAATAAAACGTATTTGTGATTTGGCGTCAAATATCAGGATATTTCGAACAAACATCCTAAAAGTGCGCGTAAGTGCCAACATATTGAGACTTCTATACATTTTCATCTAACAAAAAATTACCTAGAATTCATCTTATTTCATCCCATAATTATATGCATGAATTTGTTTTATCAAAAAGCCATAAATTATCCCTTGACACAGCTAATTTATAATATTCTTCAAGTCTACAACACGTCACACTTCGTTTACATGCTGCCGAATATTGTAGGCACGACCGCCACGTCGAGATTCTCGCGGAACAACCGGAAGATTGGACTTACCCGACGCATCTGGCGCCCGTTGGGCATAAACAAAAGTTGTGTGTCCACTGTCTGCATGCCCAATTCTCGCCGACTCCTTGACAATATTGTCCTGAGCACTGAGAAGCTGCTTAAATCGTTCATCGCTCTTATCCTCAGGCGACACCTGTGCGTGCTGAATATTGCGGCTACTTCTCGAAGTAGTTGAGGTGTTTTCCTGTCGAGTATTCGGCTCTGAAGCAGTGTCTCTGTTAGCAGTGAGATTTTTCAGATTTAAATTGATGCCAAGCCACTGTGAAAACAGAGCAAAACCCTGTTCTGCACTTGCTGAAACTACAGCAATGAATTCTTCCGGATTCAGACCAGCATCCTCGTCCTCTTCCTCCTCGGGAAGAGTGTCAGGAGCTGCTGGAGCTGCAGTCACCTCGGAACTAATAAATAAATTCATGAAACAACTTAAAAAAAATCGGACGAATAAAGCGTCAAGTCAAGTGTACTCACGGCAACGGCTGTATTTGCTTGACACCCTGATTGAAATTGAAGCAACCAATGTGATAAGTGGCCTGTGGCGATCGCATTAGTGCCGGCTCTATAACCAAACAGCCATCATAGCCGCCGGACTGTTCTTGTCGCTTGATCACCGTAAACTTGGCGCACAACTGGGCCAAACCTGAAAGTACATCCATGCAGGTCGGTTTGTTGGCCGCGTCGGCTGAAACCAGAAAAAAAACCAGAACAAAGACACACTGGTGATGACACTTGCGATGATGAATTTTCACTTAAACTCAAGACTATTCACCAGTTCGAATTGTTGCATTGTGCACTGGATTGTCACCGTAATTTAAATTCAACGAGACATTGTTGTCCTTCTGCTTTATATTGACACAGGCAGGTCCGCCAAGAATGAATGTGGATGTTAAATTAAAATCCACACAGCACAAACATCCTGACGATTGACAGAGACACTTTGATTGCGGTGTTGATGATTTTCCCTCAGCCTCCTGCACGTCCCATGACAGCAGGGTCTCTGGAGGTGTTTTAAAGTGGTGAAACAGAAAAAAAAAAAAACAAAAGAAACAATAACAGACGGGCGTAAGTTTGGTGAAAGTTGACGATAATAATTGAAAGTGCAGAATGAAAAGAAGTTTATAATTAATGAAGTAATCTACTCACCTAGTATTCCAGCAGAGGATACTGCGACGACTGCTAGGGAGAGGATGAGGAGCAATTTCACTGCCATGCTCGTGGCTTTTGCACGACTGCCTTGAATATTCCAGCGCACGACTCTGATCACTACGTAAAGGAAGGCACACACGCGATATCACCCACCCAAAAACGACAAGGTTAATCGAGAATGAAATTGGACAGAGAGAACAATGGACGGAGGAAGGAGAGAAAGAGAAAGCAATATGGTTAAGCCGAGTGAGAAGAGCAATGACAAGAGATCCTGCTCGATCAAGGAACAACCTTAAATCTGGCTGTATGCCCGCCACAAGTTTCACCAACGCTTGCGAGCGTTTGCACAAAAGAGATGTGGCCTCTGGATTGGCTGACAACTGTCGGTAACTGCACCCTATTGGACGAGAAGTTGGTTATTGCCAGGGACCAGAGAGATAGAGGAGGCAAAGAACCTCATTTAGGTTACCGGGTGACCTTCTTCCACAACCCGGTACCAGTTGTCTCTTCGCGACCTAAACACTCCTACGTAAATTATTCCAAACAAACTCTTTCTTCGGGTGTGCCCTTCTCTCTTTTGACTCTATATAGAAAGCTTCAAATGAAAGATTTTTTGTTTTTATTTAAATATTTTACAATTATTTCTAGTAAATGTAAATTAGTTCTATCGTCAATTTCGGCTGCTAGTTCAACGATTTGACTGGCAATGACTTTGTAGAATGTGATTATAGGATACAGGAAGATAAGTTTTTGTCAATGTCATGCAGATATACAGTTGGGCCGTTGAACGCGATATTGTTATTGTATAGCCAAGGTGAACCGCCTCAACTTTCTTTGACCCACTGACCAGAGAAAGGTAGGTATCCCTCTCTAGACGACGCCAAATGCCAAAACATCGGCCTCCACACGCGACCTCAACTCCAATTTCTATCCGGATAATTGTCCGAGACATCATCATCATCATCATCATCATCATCTAACAGGAAAAAAATCTAAAAGCCAATGAAACCACGAGAATTTAACAGCAGGATAAAACCATCATTTTTGCGATATTCGAAAGTTTCCGAGCTAGAAGAAAAAACAGGTTTTACAGTTGAGTTGACACCTAAATCAACATGAACTATCAAGATAGATCCATGCTGACGATGAGCCTGATGAGTCCACGTGTCTTCCCCACTTAATCTCGCTTATGTACATAGACTCATCGCATTAGAATGCTTAATAATCTTGCGGAAGAGAGGTATACACATAGGTGGAGGTGGTTTCTGACCGACTTTTGATGGTACGTGACAGGAGGGGAGTTGGGCGGCATCTTCAGTTGCACATTAGCCACCGTAAGATTAAGAGTTTAAACACATTAGTGCTTAAAGACACTCGTAAAGTTTGCACAAATTTGATTTCCCTACTCAATTCTACTGTTTAGTGATAGAAGAAACACCTACAGGTAAGTCCACGGACTTTTACTATATTTTTTCTTTCGACCTCACACAGGAAAATCAATTCAATCGTGCGAATTATCTTAACATTTAAATTTCCAATTTCCTGTTTACGATCCATTGTCCTCCGGCATTATGTCGGATTTTAATAGCCCAAATAGTCTAGACTTTGTAGAATAAGCCGGGGGAAATAATGAGAACGCATTGCCACACGTGCATCACGTCTTCACAGTTGACCATTTCAAGCAATGGCGCGTTGACCACAATGATAATTGGCCAGGCCACACCATAAGAGACTTTGATGCGCGACAGATAGAGTGCTCGAAGCTATAGCTGGCTTTGACCGTGACCAAAATGTAGGCCAACCAGTCGTGTATAGCCGTGAAACAGAAGCTTTACCGTTTGTCCATTCTACCAACGCGGGCCGTGACGGAAAAAAATACTTCTACCTGAAATAATGTGCCTGCTGCCGTCTTGCCAAGCTCATTGTTCAGTTCTTCCTCCATACACTGAGCCTTTACTTGCAAAAAAAACTACAAATACTTCTGTATTATTAAATTATCAGCGTAAATACACACGATCGCTGATGAATAAACACTGCTTTTTTTTATTAAAACTTCGCTTTTTCTTCCAGATTATCGAGAAAACCTTCAGGAAGACAATGCGATTGTCAACGGTCTTTGAGTTGCTGTTAATATTCCTGCTAATAGCCTTCGCGGCCTATGGACGAGTAATAGGTGAGCTCTAAAAAGAGTAAAATGAGTCTATTGATGCTTTTACAATTGGCTATTATAAATAACTATTGTTTCTAGATCGCGATGAAGTCACTCTGCAGCGTTCCATCCGATCGAGCGAGGGTCAGGCCAAGCAGGAGGACCTGGGTGTGTCGGTGATGTCGGTCGAGGATGCTGCACAGAACCTCAACAAGTATTGCAACTGTGATAGTACAGTTTGCAATTGTTGCAGGAATTTTAGCATCCCCTTTGTTGCCCTGGGCGGTCCTGGTACGTCTCAATGATCTGCATCATATCGAGCTGGAATTGACGGTTGAAATTATTTTTAGGCTGTGCATCGCTGCAGTATCTCAAAAAAGACAACTTGGCGGTTCAAGTGAGCTTCCGGGACAACATCCTGGGCAGCAGGGTGATTGATGGTTCGTTGATACGGTTTAAATTTCGTAATAGTTATCGATTAATTCATTAAATCTGATTGGAAATTTGAATATTTCAGGCAAACAGCCTACGCCCATGTGTATTCCCATGCCCGGAGGTCTTTCCAAGATCTGTGCAAGAGTTTACTCTATCGAACAGGAGCCAGACAATCATTTTAAGGCTTGTCTCATGCTGGAGCTTCAATCAGCGTCGGAAACCGAGGCGGCAATCCGCGTTCGTTGCTTCAGGTAATCTTTCTATCGGTTTTCTTCCTCAAATTACTTGAAAATAAAATTTTTCTCTAGAGATCTTTTTTGTAGAGAATTTTATTATCTACAAAAAAGATTCTCAACAAAATTTATCTAACTCGCATCTTTATCGAGATATCAGCAATTACAAAAGTCTCAAATTTTTTAAATCTTGATATTACTATTTTTTTTAGAATTTAACTGACAAAATTACGATTATTTACAATCTAGGGGTTTGTTCTATCGTTTAACTATCTATTTCTTTAGGTTTGGTCCAAATGGCCTGGAAGTGCGTCCTGGGGAGGCTCTGCCAGTCATAGAACCCACACGAAAGCCCAGCGACGATGATGACGACGACGACGACGACTTTCTTGACTTGGATGACGACGATGACGACGATAACAATGAAGTGCCGGCAAAGAATACGGCATCGCCATCAAATAACTCACAAACTGAGGAAGACGATGACGACGATGATGACGATGATCTCCTTGGATTTGACGCGCTCATCGATATCTTCACGGGCGATGACTCGGAGAAGAAGAAGAAGAAGACCACCACGGCTGCACCTATTTCATTCACCATTCCGATGATAAAACCATCGACAGCAGCTCCACACAAGGACGAGACAGTCACATCAACGAAGCAACCGGCGAAAGACGAAGTGACCGCGACTACGCCGACAATTCCAAAAAAACCAGAGCACACCGAGCCGTCATCGACTGTTAAATCAGAGGATACTAGTGTGACAGAATCTTCGTCAGAGGCTCATGAAGAAACGACAATAATTGACTCGTCAAGTGGCAGCGAGGTGACAGAACGGATCGAGGCGGCCGCGTCGAGTGACGTGAAAGTCACGATAAAACCGAAAAAGTCGCAGCTCAACAGAATAACAGTTGGGGTGCCCTACAAAAAGATTAACGGTGCAACTAGCAGCATAAATGCCATTAAAAATGACGAGAAAAAGCCCACTGATCGTCCGAACAAACCTGATCCCACTCACGAGCCACTGCACGACGAAGACGACGAGGATATACTCACTGACGACGACGATGACAAGGAATTGGAGGACTTGGAAGCGGACGATGAGGAGGAGGACGATGCTGGCAATCAAGCGGAGGACGACAAAGAACAAGACGTCGATGCCGAGGATGAGGAGGAGTTGTTGAATGATGAGGATGATGAGGAAGAGGCTGAAGTTATATCAGCCTTAGTCTCGGACGACAAACAGAAGGTTAAGGTTGTGGATGGTGGAGTGGCTTCGCCCAAGCCCGAGGAAAGTGATGAAGACTATGCGGCCCTTTCCGAACTCTTGTCGCGCAAAAGATTCCAGAGACGCGGGCGCCAGAGCAAAGTAATGCGATTATAATTCAGCAGGTAGACAAAAAATTACATTTACCAACCCTATTTATTTTATTTAATTGAAGCTGTGCTGAGCTGAATGAAAGAAAATATCAAAAAGCCATACAAAAATAATCCAGCTCAATTATAACTTTTATGTATATGTATAATATTGATGTAATTTTTATTTATTATTTATTTATCCCTGCAAATAGTCAATGCGCACAAAATAAATCATTTTAAACGTTAATGTATAATATATTTTTTTTAAATATACCACAATGGTGAATAAAATTGTGTGTTTGTGCCCTCAGCGACAGCTATTGTGTGAGAATAATTTATGACAAAGTGCAGTCCATTTCAATTTATGATTATATACAGTGAGATAAATTATTTTCACAAGTGTTTATTCATTTATGTGTGCCATATATCGACATGACTGCAGGAAGTGTGGATATTTTAAAAATAGACCATCTCTGCAGTGGCCTGTGAACTTTCTCTGGAAAGTTGAATTTTTTTTTGCAATATTAATGGACGAATGTGGGCACGGTTTGTACCCCCTTATAAGTTTATTCCGCGATGAAAATCCGTGCACATTCGCAATAAACATTTCATTCAGTCAAGATGCTTAACTCGCGATCATCAACTTATCGAGCAATCGTCAATTCATTAGTGCTGATGATATTGATTCTCATTCCTATTGCCACGTCCACTACCACCAATGGCACATTTAAAATTGTGGATCTTTCAACAGGTTAGTAATTGCTGATTGCCGTGTATAGAAAGTTGCGTGATCTCTGATGGTAAATTGCAGTTTCAACGCCGGACAAATCAATCTACTATGACTTGAACAGTCGACAGTCATTTGAAATTGTGACTGGCGATGCTTCACGTCTGCCTACCGGTCCAATATTCGAATCCAGAAATGGAACATGTGAGTGTCAGGGTTTTGTGTGCGGATGTTGCGCCGGAATTCGCGTGGATCTGTTTAACTTTGATCGAAAAACTTGTGCCAACTTGACGTTTAAAGGTGAAGATTTGAGTATTCAAGTTAATCTGCTGGTCGACGATGTGTCGTATTTTCACACCAAAGTCTCAGGTAAACCAGACGAAAAAAAAAAACTATTTTTATCAACTTAAAAAAAAATGTTTTTCTCTCTACAGGCACAAATCCTCCACCTCTGTGTGTTCCACTCTATTTCTTCCCAATAATCAATTTTTGCGGACGAATTTTTAACCTCGGTGTGCAAAATAATAATTTACACGCTTGTGTAGATTTCGAAACAAAAATAAGTCAATGGCCAATTTTTATCCTACATTTTCGTTGCATTAAAATAGGTTTAAATGGCATTGATTGGAGTGATCGTACAACAGAATCAGCAATTTTTAAACCATTAATCGATTTAACTCTTCCATTTTCATCAAATCAAACATCCGGAATTTCTTTTTTCTCATCTGAAGTCTATGATGACGTTGCATTTGAGCCGGAAAACATTGAAAATCCAGCAACTACAGTTGCAATGTCTGACGAAGAAGCTCTAATGATTGGAACGTTAAAAAATTAATTATTAAAACCATTAATTTATTATAAATATTTATTAACTTATTTATTTCTAGAAATAATCTATGTAATAAAATAAAATATCGAATTTTTCAACTATAGTTGAATGCATTAATATTTTTTTATTAAATAAAATATTCAATAGAGAAGAAAATAAAGTGAAATGAAGTGTTAAAAAATAATCACCTAAATTTCTCCACAAATCGAGGTCACTGATGCCAATAGCATGCAGTCGTTGACTGTATGTCGTCGAGGACAGTTCAAAGATTCAATTTCATCCCTGAATTCATCGTCGATTACAATAACCAGCCCTATAATAATGAACTTTTATTACACTCTGTTTTTGACTTTCTTCGCGCATTTGTCCTGCAGCGAAGCGTCGGAAAAATTTGAAAATTCGTTGGAATTAAAGCAAACAAATGTGACAACAACAAATACGAACACATCAACAGTAATAACTGCACGTCCCAGGCCATGTTCGTGCGGTGGTGGTGTGTGTTCCTGCTGTGTACAGCTATTTTCCAATTTGTGGCGGCAAAAAACATGTGTTAATGTGACCTACGACGCGGATGAATTCAGTTTTACAACTAAAGTTAGTATGAATGATCGTGTTTTGTACACCCGAACGGTATCCGGTAAAAATCCAAGACCTATTTGTGTTCCTGTTCCGAGGCTTCCCATTCTACGAGCCTGCGTTAGGCTGTACAACATTTACTTTCAAGGAAGAAACATGCATGCCTGCGTGAGCATGGAGGGAAAGTTTAACGACAGCACGGTGTTCAAGGTCTGCAGTAAAGAAAGATTAACAATTAGAATAGTATTAATTTATTTATCATATTACAGGTGGGTCTAGACTGCATACGATTGGGCGCCAACGGTGTGGCCCTTGTAACGCCTGAAGATGGTGGTGGCCTGGGGCAAATTGAATTCTTCCCAGCGTCCGAGAGTGACGAAGAGGATGACTATGATGACGAGGACGATGATGATGATGATGACGATGATTATTATTGATTGTTCAGACGGTTTTTGTCCTGTTAAAATAATTATTTATGTGTTTGAAATTATTAAAATGTTTTTTTTTTTGTGTACATACCTAGAAATAATCATTTTCAAAGCATAACACTGTAATTTCTTGCATTACAAACAGATTCCAGAGCATTTGCAAGTTATTCCACATTATTGATAGATGTAAGTCAAGGTTGATGATAAAATAGTGAAGCTCGCGTTTGTTGAGTTGATAAAACAACATTGCATTGCGTGTGCACAAACTCAAAGTGAATAACTGAAAATATTTTGCAACTGATAAATTAATATGCAATAGGCAATAATGAGATAAGTGTTCGTTAGATATTTTATTGCTCAATTCGAATCTAATAATCTGATATAACGTAATTTATGGAATATAATAGCAGATCTAATTCATTTAAACAATTTTACCGCGCTAAACTTATGAAAAAAAAAATTGTTTTTTTTTTTGGGAAGTAATAAAATATGTTGTTGATATATATAAGCAATGTTACATTTGTTTAGAAGTTCATAATGGTCTGTTGCATTCGATTCCCCATCAAGGAAATTTTTTTTTGTCTAATACAACATATTTTATCTGATATAATAATTAATCTAGTTTATTTAAACAATTAATCAACGCTTGGATAAAGAAAAAAAATTTTTTTTTTAAGTTCGCTTTGTCAAAAATTGTGGCTACAGATCAATAGTTACAGGAAATTTTACTTAGCGTTTTTTATAGGAAATTAAATTTTCTGCAATTTATCTGGAATAAAATTGTTCAATATCTTGCGTATTTACCGAGTTATCACGGAAAAACTAAAATCAATATTGGTTTTTTGATAATAACTCGATAAATAACGGAGATATCGACAAATATTACTCTTGATAAATTGTTAAACATTGAATTTTCTACAAAAAATGTTCGATAAAATTTTCTGTAACTATCAAACTTTAGCTAGAAACCGTAAAAAACAGAATTGAAAAATGAGAAGGGGGGACCCTTCTCATTTTTTCGAAAATTGATTTCACAGTAGAGCATTGGGGAGTTGCTTAAAAAATAGCAAATTAATTGTTATACAAGATCCAATGTTAAAAACTGCATAAAAATGCATCCTTCCGGTGTTTTTTAAGGAAAAACGGAAATTTTAGGACATGTGGCGCCATCTAGCGGTCTGCGCACCGAACTAATTTAGCAAATATTGTGTTTTTTCGTTTTTCCTTGATATCTCGCGAAATAAGGGAGATATCGAAAAATGTTACTCTTTATAAATTATTAGGCTTTAAATTTTCTACAAATAATGTTGAATAAAATTTTCTGTAACTCTTCATCCGTAGCCAGAAAATCCAAAAAACTGAATTTTCAAAAATATTTTTTTTTTCGTGTTTTGAGACAGTTAATTAGTCTAATTATTGATTATATACAATAATAAGCTGTATAAACGACGGAATTCGAATTATTTCCGCCTTTTTTCGTGACGAAAAAAATTCGGTTTTTTTGGCTATAAAACCTGCCCCGTCCGTGAAATCAACAATTATTTAAAGTATTATTATTAATTACATTTGTAAAAACTATTTTGGAACGCTTAAATTACAAAAAAAAGTTTTTTTTTTTGGAAAATTAATGAAATAGGTAAGTGATATATAACTAATATTGCATCTTTATGGTATCACATTGTAGTCTATTGGACTAAGTGTCCGCTCGCGAAGCTCGGAGGCGCGGGTTCGAATCCCGTGTGCGGAAATTTTTTTTTTTTTAAGTGATTTTCTTTGAATAAAATTCTGTTTTTTTTTTTTTTTTTTCACATAAATTGTTTAAATAAACTTTAACTCCAGTACTTGTAGCGCCATCTTACTGAATTTTATGCGACTATTCTATTTTGGGTACCTGTAGCGCCATGTGGCGGTGAATTGCAGAACTAAATTTTCCGTCAATTTGTCGGGAAAAAATAGTTCCGCAATTTGCCACGAGGTGGCGCTGCGGTCGCAAATCGCGATTTTTTGTTTTTCCTCGATATCTCGCGAAATAAGAGAGATATCGCAAAATATTACTCCTTATAAATTATTGCAAATTAAATTTCCTACAAATTACGTCGAGTAAACTTTTTTGTAGCTCTTCATCCGTAGCCAGAAAATGCAAAAAACGGAATTTTGGAAAATGTTTTTTTTCTCGTGATTAATGGCAGTTAACCAGTCTAATGGTTAATTATATACAATAATAAGCTGTTTAAGCCACTAAATTAGCGTTATTTTAGTGTTTTTTCGAGGCTAAAAAAATCTGAACTTTTTTAAAACACCAAAATAACGCTAATTTTATGGATTAAACGACTTTTTATTGTATATAATTAACTAGTGTTTTTTCGAGGCTAAAAAAATCTGAACTTTTTTAAAACACCAAAATAACGCTAATTTTATGGATTAAACGACTTTTTATTGTATATAATTAACAATTAGACTAATTGACTGCCATCAATCACGAGAAAAAAAACATTTTCCAAAATTCCGTTTTTTGCATTTTATGGCTACGGATGAAGAGCTACAAAAAAGTTTACTTGACGTAATTTGTGGTAAATTTAATTTGCAATAATTTATAAAGAGTAACATTTTGCGATATCTCCCTTATTTCGCGAGATATCGAGCAAAAACGAAAAATCGTAATTTGCGACCGCAGCGCCACCCCGCGGTAAATTGCAGAACTAAATTTTCCATGAAAAATTCGTCAATTTGTCGGGAAAAATTAGTTCCGCAATTTGCCACGGGGTGGCGCTGCGGTCGCAATTCGTGATTTTTTGTTTTTCCCTGATATCTCGCGAAATAAGAGAGATATCGCAAAATGTTACTCTTTATAAATTATTGCAAATTAAATTTCCCACAAATTACGTCAAGTAAACTTTTTTGTAGCTCTTCATCCGTAGCCAGAAAATGCAAAAAACGGAATTTTGGAAAATGTTTTTTTTCTCGTGATTAATGGCAGTTAACCAGTCTAATGGTTAATTATATACAATAATAAGCTGTTTAAGCCACTAAATTAGCGTTATTTTAGTGTTTTTTCGAGGCTAAAAAAATCTGAACTTTTTTAAAACACCAAAATAACGCTAATTTTATGGATTAAACGACTTTTTATTGTATATAATTAACGATTAGACTAATTGACTGCCATTCATCACGAGAAAAAAAACATTTTCCAAAATTCCGTTTTTTGCATTTTATGGCTACGGATGAAGAGCTACAAAAAAGTTTACTTGACGTAATTTGTGGTCGTGGCAAATTGCGGAACTATTTTTTCCCGACAAATTGACGGAAAATTTAGTTCTGCAATTCACCGCCACATGGCGCTACAGGTACCCAAAATAGAATAGTCGCATAAAATTCAGTAAGATGGCGCTACAAGTACTGGAGTTAAAGTTTATTTAAACAATTTATGTGAAAAAAAAAAAAAAAAAACAGAATTTTATTCAAAGAAAATCACTTAAAAAAAAAAAAATTTCCGCACACGGGATTCGAACCCGCGCCTCCGAGCTTCGCGAGCGGACACTTAGTCCAATAGACCACAATGTGATACCATAAAGATGCAATATTAGTTATATATCACTTACC
>MVJL01006258.1:0-19361 GCA_002156465.1 Macrocentrus cingulum | reverse complement strand
AGTCCGTAACAATGGCCAAAAACTTGACATTATTACGTTGGAGGAGTGCGACCATTTTCTGGAGACCTCCAGCGAGACGAACAGCCATTTTGGAGCCGTCCTGGTGCAGCAGCAAGTTGTGAAGGGTCGTGATGGCATAGAAGAGCACGGATTCCACGCCGGAACTCAGGAGTTTAACGAGTGCTGGGATGCCTCCACTCTTGAAAATCGCCAGCAGACCCTGTCTGTGATGCGACAGATTGTGCAGAGTGCCCACGGCCGCTTTGGTCGACTCCAGGTCGTCACTGTTGGAAATTGCTCGCACGAGAGCAGCCACCATCTGCGCGCTGTTCATAATTGCGTGGCGCGACGCCTCCTTCTTCGACAGCTGATGCACCATCATGGCCGCCTGCGACACCACGACCTGATCCTCGTCATTCAGCAGTTTAATCAGCTCCGGAATGGCTCGAGTAGCCAAGTCCGCGTCGTCCTGGTAGTTGATTAAATTCACCACTGCGTGCTTCAGCATCTGACTCGGCTCGGCCAGCCGCTGCACTGCTGTTGGCTGCGCCGGGTCGAATTGTGTTGAAGGGATTTCAATGCCCTCCTCGAGTGTCTCGGGGAACATTGCGGCTCGCACGCGCTGCGAACGCGTGTGGCTCAGCTGCTGGTTCATCTCTAGCCAAGAAAAATCAGCGGGAAATTAATTCAATGCCGCAAATTTATCAAATTTCGTAGTTACCGTCCACTTGGTCCTGTGTAAATCCCTGGGCAAAGCCCTGATCCAAGTCAAACATCAGCTGATCACCCTCCATCTCGTCGTCATCTTTTCCTGAGAGCGACGGAGCCTGTGTGGCGGCTCCAGAGTGAATTCCCGAGTCGCCCATGTATGAATTTTGCTGCCACATGAGGGTTTGCTCCTTGGCTGAGCCCATGGGCAAGTCACCAGGTCCCTGGTAATTTCCATGAGACACTGAAAAAGAAAAAAAATAATAAATTAAACCATCGCTTTCGTTGGATTAGAGCAGAAATTAAACAATTACTAGAAGAACAATCTCTGATTAACCCTTCGAGTACACAGCTATTTTTTTCAACATTTCCTACACTCTGGGTCAATTTTTCGAATTGCGTAGAACTCTGCAACAACTCAACCGATAGGTTTGAAAAAATTCAGGAATATACTTCCAATTGTGTTTAAATAGTTCACAAATATTCAAGAGGTTATTAAAATCTTTAACAAAACAACAAAAAATTCACGATAAAAATATTTTTCTAACAGCGGAATTTCATGAAAAAAATAGCAATTTTTTAGATTTTTAATATTTTTTGCTGAAAATTCACGTGAGTTCTCTCGAAGTACATTAAAAAAATAAAAATTTTAACCTATCTAATTGATCTAAATCGAGAGTATTTTTTTTACGAGCTGATAGAGGTGATTCCTACGGCGTTGAAACTCAGCTGACTTTAATCTCTTCTCAAACACATCCAACAATAATTATCGAAATTTACAGTCGATAGTTTAAATTATATCCAACCAATCAATAACCGTACCATCTCCCCAAATGGTTGAGTGTTACATTCGATCAAAAGTCAGCATTTGAGTCCAGCTAACCCAGTGTGTACTCGAAAAGTCAAAGTTTCCAAGTCAAAAAACTAAAATTCCCTTTGATAAATCACTGATAAATTGTCAAAAAAATATCCTTTCTACGATTTATAAATCAAATAAATCTTTTTTTTTCAACGTGAAAACTTTTAGCAGTGACTGCAGCTCCCACATATCCTCAAGATAGACATACCAGGTCTCATTTGATTAGAACTCATGGCTGCGACAGAGGAGTCTGTCCACACCTAAACAAAAAACAGAAGCATTTCATAGAATGTAACATGAGTCATTGACACACACACACGCACACAAACACACGCATACAAGTCACAATTTATTGGCTTATAAATAATAAAAAAAATGAATGCTTAGCGCACCGCGTTTCGTGGCGAGGATGCTGGGCTGAAATCTGCGATCGAAATACCGAGGTCTAGCGTTATTTCCACGGTGCGCATTTAACGTAAAAAGTCGCGCAGGGACGCTGCAAGATTTCCAACACACCGAGGAGCGCGATGAATATCCGCGGGGGTGAGTGCGACGCAACAGTCAATTTTTTCGTTTTTTTTTTCTCCACGAGCTCAAGAGGACGCCGTAGCTGCACTGTGTGACACAACAAAGGATTGTCGAGCGGAATACATCACCATTTTCCGACAATCCTGCGCTGGCGTGGAGAGACGGGCGAGGGGAGGGTGTGAGCAAGGGAAAATTATGTGAAGGGACACGCGAACGAGAGAGACACTCACCGCGTACTCGAGCACTTTGACACACCCAGCGTAAACACTGCGCAAGATTAATTGCTTCTATATAGCTCGCTGCCGCGAATATGTACCTACTTACCCTGTGCACACACTGCAATTCCGCAAGGTTCGATTTGATTTCAACAAATCTGGCGTAGCCCGATTACTCACTCTTGACGACGCTCTCACATATACACGCGCACACGCCAATGCTTCCGATTATTTTATGGCAGATCCGGCAACTAAAGATGGCCGCTCTCTCTCTCTGTGGTGTGTTGTATTTTCTCTGTCATAAAAACGCGCACACTCCAATCGATCGCGGCGCCACACTCGTTTTGGCGGACGCGCATCGCAACTGCGCACTTGATCGCGCGGGAAAATTTTAAATTACAGTGTAGCAAAAAAAAGGTAATTTTAGCAAGATAGATACACAAGTATTGGTAAAAATTGGATTTTTTTACCAGCTGATAAAATTAATGACAATTGCTGAATTTGGTCATTAATATAGTGATTTTGCATATTTTTTTGGGTGTGCGAATACACTGAGAGAACAATTTATTTATTTATTTGTTTATTTATATTTCTTACATGTTAAAAATATACGTTTATAGTTATAGATTATGGTGAATTAAGGGAACTATTTTTTAGTTGTTGAAATTGATTTATTAACTGTTGATAAATCGATGTTTGTTACTGTATGAGCTATTTGTAGGCGTATCCTCTTAAAAAAACCGATTTTGAAAGTTTTTTTTTTGAAACCAGGGGTAAAAGGGTCAACTAATCATTTCTATAACAAAAGAAGTTGCCGATTTTAATATTTAAAATTTTTAATTTAAACAATCAGGCTAAAAAAAGCTGTAAATAATTATTTTAGGGTAGTGATTATGGTCGGAAATTTATAGGGAATGTCTTTCCGAACATTTTGGCGTATTATTTGTTTCAAAATGTTAATTAGAGCCGGAGAAATTTAATTTTTAATATTAACAGTTTAAACAAATGACGATTGCGCGCAAACTACGCAGGTGAACCGGGGTTTTCTTTTTCTTAAAATTATCTATCCTTTTAATTCTAAAAGGTGCAGTAGGTTTAAAAACATTTCGAAAAAAGAAGTAATTTTATAACTAACAATTTAAATAAAAAAATTTTTATATCGTATTGGGTTTTGGAATTTTTTTTGTCGATTTGCGGCCATATTGTTTGTAGATAATTTTAAAAAAGACCCCCTTCTCAAGGAGGGTGGTAAAAAAATAAATATTCAAGCGATACTTTTTATACATTAAATTTTGCATAACGTCTGAGATGTTTACACGCATAAATAAGTGATATTTTCACAGTTAATAAAATGCTTCTCAAATAGAAATAAACATTGATTAATCCAAAATTTCTGAATTACTTGATTTACAAGCAAATTATTAATTTATTTTCAAGCAGTTAATAAAATGCTTCTCAAATAGAAATAAACATTGATTAATCCAAAATTTCTGAATTACTTGATTTACAAGCAAATTATTAATTTATTTTCAAGCAGCGATTTATTTATACATTGGCTATACCATGCACTTAATCTAAAATTTTTTTCTATCAATAAACTCTATTCACTGTATTAATAATTGAAAAAACCTAAGAAATTAATGTTTACACAAAAAAATATTGTTCTTATATAGTCAAAAAGTTTTTGACATTGCTGGAACACTTGATTTTCTACCTTACCGACAGTCAACTCGGAAAAGTGAGGGAATGTCACGTTGACCTACAGAAAAAAATAAATTGATCACAATTTTCGAACGATTCGAAAAAAAAAAACGGAAATATTATTAAATTTTACATGCATGTCACATCTTAAAAATATGAGCACAAGGTACATACAAACTTTTTGAGGTGATATGTTGGCCATCTCGATGATGCATATACCGATTTTCAAATTTTTTTAAAACGATCAAATTCTATACATTTAATATAGAGGCATTTTTGCTCGAGTATGCAGAGCGATTAATTTTCAAACATATATATGACAAGAGAGTATACATAATTTCGTCTCTGGTTTTTGGTCGATTCGCTCTAGGCGAGTATTAATGTCGCTTTGTGGATGACAAAGAGCATAAGCGATTTCACTCTTTTTCCGTTTCACGTTGATTATTATTCTTTTATTTGTCGGGACATGAGTTTGTATGTATGTGCGATGAAAATCGATGGAACATTGCAATCAAACACAAATGTTGCGTGCTGATTTCGAGTGAAATGTTGGGTGTTTCCGGCACTCAATCACTCGACTGTCGTGTGTGCGAATGCATATACTATCTTAGCGAGGTGTCACAATATATTATGCAATATTTGTTGGTAAAAGAGCGAGTGTGAGTGAAAAACATGATGATGGTGTATAAACAGTTGAAAATGCAATATCGATGGGTATTTTCTCTGATGCTCGCATCATTTTCATATATATATATATAATTATATGCCTGTTAACGAATGAATTATTACTTCTAGCTCGGAGACACTCTGATTTATAGACTACTCTCTTATTTGAGGGAGTATAGTATAAGAGTCCGCGTACACGACGCCCTGATAAGTGTCGCCGATAATATGCTAATAATGATTTGTGGTGACGGCAACTTCCGCGTTAATCCAACGAACGCACACTCGAAAGTCGATTCAATGTGAAGTATTTCAGACGACCTTACCAGCTAACTCTTGTTCGATGCCACCCTCAACGGACAAATGGCGCTGAAAAGGCACACACACAAGGTCACAGGCAGTGACATCTTTCGGACGATTCAACGCAACTTATCCGCGAAAATGTAAAAATGGAATTTTTTTTATGGCTCAAATTTTCCTTTTATTTCTCTATCAATCGATTGAGTTTGTCTCAAACACATTTATTTGATGAAAATAAAAAAAAAAAAAACGTGGAAATCTATTGTTTTCATGATTTTTTTTTTTTTGATTTTTGATAATAACTCGGTAAATAAGGGAGATAGCGAAAATTTTTATTGAATTCAAATAGCTAGGAATTTAATATTCTACAAATAATGTTGAATAAAGTTTTTTGTATCTTTTTTAGTTTTTGAGAAATTAGTGGTTTTTTAAAATTGATATTTTATAAGATATCTCATAAATACAGTAAAATATGAAAAAAAATCATCCTATGTTTTTTATAGAAAATTTAATTTCCAGTTATTTGATTAGCAGAACATTTTTTTTTGTATCTCAGTTATTTGGAAAATGTCTAGAAATAGTACATTGTTGACCGAGGGAGCAAAAAAGGTCATTTCGGCCGTGGAAAGTTTACGGAATTCACGGTCAAAATAACCTTTTTCGTATCCCGAGGTAAACATACTATTTTTCGTCGTAGCGGGAGTAAAAATGCCATTTACTCCCGCTATGACGAAAAAAATTTTTTTTTCTAAATGTCGGGTTTTTTTTGTTTTGTTTTTAATTTTGTATATAGGTATGTATTTCCGATTATAGAAAAAAATTACTAGAGATCAATAAAGGCAATAATTCAGAAAATTTAATATAATAACTTTTGATTATCATTTAATTTTCATTTCTGAGCTTGAATATTATACGTTTAAATTAAATCAATTCCACTCACCGCGCGTTTTATCGCGTATACAATCGCTGTAATTAATATTCATGCTATCAAGCATTGTAAATATAGAATAAATAAATTATTCTCAATTTTTCTTTTTATAAAAAAAGTGTTTGATGAATAATTAAAAATAATATCCAACTACTTCAAGCACCGCAGTATTTATATAAAAGATTAAAATTAGAAAAAAAAAATTTTAGAAGGAATTTTTCTTTGAATGAAAATTTAAAAGTTCAGGTAAGTATAGTTATACCTTACACTGAAAGAAGAATTTATTAACAGTGAATAAAATTTATTAATATAATTAATAAATTTCATATTAACTACGTGGTATAGCCAAAGAATAAATAAATAAAGACATGGAATCAGTGAAGTTCAATTTTCTTATCCAGTGGCTGATTAAAACAATAGATGTTCACTGATTACTCAGTTCTTTACGCTTATTCGCGCTGTCTACGGTTTAAAACAGTGGATGTCAAATTTATCCTGATAACCCTGAATATCTATGCCGCATACTCAATCGATTGGACACTTTGAGATCAAGATATAAGCGTTGCGTTTGGCCTTATATCTCCTAATCTATTACCATCAGGCAAAAATTTTAAAAAACCTTTTTTATATTTCCCAACTTTTTTATTTAAACCTTTTTTTTTCGGTAGGATCAATATTTTTTCATTTATACCGTTCGAAACGTCCAAAAGTCATCTATCGCTGGCGATTATAAATTATATCTACAGGAAACTGTTAGACTAAATGAAAAATTAGTTATTGTAAATTTTATAAAACATTTAATCCCCTAAATTTTTTATTCTAAACTTTTTTTTCTAAAGCTAATACTTTCAGTGTCATCGCGCCAATTATCCGATGAACGCTGCATCACACTTACAATAACCTAAACCGCATTGATACAGAATGTAGATGCAGAATTGAAACGACAAAATTTCACATGTCGCTGACTAAAACAGTGAATTTCACTGGATAAAACAGTGTAGAACATCTTTCACTATTTCGCGCAGTGAGCTTCACTGTTTTGATGGTTAATCCAGTGTTACTGATTCAAAAAGTGATTTTTTACCGGCAAAAACAGTTGATTCTCACTGTTTCGATTTCGGAGGGCAAAGGGTACATCTTCCCCGTAATTACGCTCGTTCCAAGGATTAGATGGATATTATATGATATCCAACTTATCCAGAAGCACACACATGCATACAGGCGTGTGCTTCTGGAGACAGGGTGGGATTTTTACACGCAAGTATATACATAGGTGTGTCGATACGTGTGGCTGGCATTGGAGCGTCACAGCGGCGTGCTTAATTATATGCATTCTCAGAATCTGCGCGGATCTCTCCACCTAATGCCCGTGTATTCTGCAACGCTCGTGTTTGCGCCCGGTCGAGAGAAGCAAAGAGAGAAAAAGAGGGGCAAAGAGCGACCCCCTTATTTACTGCCCCCCTTGGCATAATACGGAGGTAGAAAGAGTAGTATTGAGCTTCTTCTCGTTTTCCTCGCCTACTCTCGGCTCGCGCATCGCCCGGGCGTCTTGTTTTTGTTCTATCTACTCGCGCTCCACGTCCAAACATTATTTTGTATCGTTGTTTTTTCCCTATGTCTCGTCGGATTATTAATTCTGTCGACGGATAGATATATTTACCGTGGTCTTTTCGTTCGGACACACGTTTTATTTATTATACACGAAGAAGATGTCCTCGTGTACTTGACTTCTTGTTATATCCAGCTTCTATTTATCGTGTTATTTATATTTTTCGTTATTTATGGATGTCAAAACCGTCAAATCTCACGGGTTTAATTTTTTTCTTCTCGCTAAGTACATCACGTCATTATAATATGTGAAAAAAAATTTTTTTTTTACTGTCAGAAAAAAATTTGTTTTAATGCCTTTTTTTTTTTTAAAAAAAAAAAGGGAATATTTAACTATGTCACAGAAGTTTATTTAGGAAGAAAAATATCGACCGGACATATTTTACAGATCTAAACTGTAAAATTTGTCGCGGGAGACTGAGCCGGTAAAATGCGCGATGCCGTTCTGTAAAATTTTGCGGATGCATAGCGATCAAAATACAGTTTAGCTCTGTAAAAATCTCAGAAAACAGCTCGAGTTACTCGAACTCAGAAAAAATCTGTAAAATCCCTTGGGAATCTCCGATTTTTGTCCAAATCTTTTTTTTTTTTTTTTAGAGAAAAAAACTCAATAAATTTGAATTATTTGTTAGAAAAATTTTTTTTCAATGTCTTATTTCACTTAATAAAATAATTATAATGCCCTTATACGGATAAAATATTTTTCCAATTATAAATAAAATTTGTGTGTTTTCATATAAAATCTTTTATATCTTTTTTTTTTTTATAAATCCGTTTATATATTTTTCCGTGTGAATATTCGATTTAAAAAATCGAAGTATTTTTTAGATGAGTTGACAACGGATTTTTTTTTTCCAAAACTGAGATTGTCAAGTTTTTTTTCCGTCAACAGCACACCTGTAGTCATGAGCACGTGGGAGTGCCCTGATCTGCACCAGGCACTATCGCAATTGTCCGTATAGGTTATTGAAGGTCCTCAAATGGTATCGAACAAGTCGAGGGGGTGTGTTTGCTGGCCAACAAGTGATAAGACCGGCTCGCTGTTTTTCTCGCACGACGACACAAAACTTGGCATATGTATTCCACAGCGAGCGGATCGCTGCGGGAAAAGATACTGCTCGACGTGGCCATCACTGATGAGCCAACCCACACCGTGTGAGACAGCGACAAACACGACAGGACCGTCTCGCTCCGTATCTGGACTGTAAATCCGGCATTTTATTCGCCCGGTATCGAGGTTTATAGTGTCCTCACCCAACGCTGCAGTGTGTGCCCTGTAGGTGCGCGTGAGTTATGTCCAAGTGTCGGGCCACAAGACGTTTGCATATCTCCGGGCCTCTTCTTATACTCTCGCCCCTCGAGAGCGACCCATCGAAAAAGACGACTCTCGCTGCTTCGCTCACTGGCAATTCTCCGTCCGTCATCCGCCATATGCCCCTTCCAATACATTCTGGATATGTATAAGACACGAGAAAATTGCCTTATCTCCCTCATTTCACCGGGTTATTAACCGACTGTCTCGTGCCAATTAAATTTATCGCCTTGACTTTTTCTTTATAATTATTTTTTTGCATTCGTCAACTGCAGCTGAGTTTTTGTTGGAAAATAAATATATTCTTTCGTGATTATTTGCGCGATGGGGGCATTAAAATGGCCGAGTGACTGCAGCGCCTTGTGCGGAAATTTTCAGAGTCCCTTTGATCGCCTTCTCTCTCTTTCTTGCTTGCTCGCTTGTGTTTTGTCGAGTTAGCTAAGTAATCGGATAGCCTGTGGAATGCCGGAAACTTGCAAATGATTTTATAAAAATTTCGAATGTTCACAGTCAAGTTGGATATGTTATTGCAGTGTTTGTGAGTGTTGGGTTGTGAAAAATTGTGTGTATTGTATATTTTATTGGGATATAGTCGATCGATATATGGGGAAACTTGTGAAAAGTCCAGAGTGTGGCATAAATACTTGTTTTAGATGTTTTTTGGGATGCTCTCGATGAATATTCAAGAATCTGCACTTTTTGGATTAGTTGGATATAAAAAGTCGTAAATAACCTGATATTTGCGATTGTCAAAAACCTAAGACAAGATGGCGTATCGCAGCAACTCAATGTGGCGGTCAGTAGATTTTTTTTCTCCTGTCAATAACCGGTATGGTTGATTATTTTCGAAAATAGTGTTAGTTTATCACTCCAAAAAAATCCATTTACACGAAAATTGAGTATTTTATAGGATTTTTGAGAATTTCAATTCAGAAAAAGGTTCAAAAGTGAATTGACGATGTATATAGCTCAAAATCGTTCAACAAAGGAAATGACTTAAATGAAAATATAAGACAATACAAGTTGTTTTGCAGCTGCTGGCGAAAAAATTAGAGTATTTTATCGTAATTTTAATTAAGAAAATTAATTTTTCAAGTCCTATTTACCGCCATGTTGCCGGAAAATACCATCGTTCATTTATTATTTGATGTATAGCTGAAAATCGTGATTTTAAATAAGAAAATTAATTTTTCGAGTCCCATTTACCGCCGTGTTGCCGGGAATGGACGCAATTCTTCAGAAATCCGTAAAAAAAAATATGTTGTAGGCAAAGGATTGGAAAGAAAAACTGGGACATAAAAACTTGGACTTTCGCGAATGATTTGATACCGTGATTATGTGACTCTGCCGTGAAAAAACTGGTGAAATTAATATTTTTGTATCGACGTGTTCGTGGAGATCTAAGATGACAGCTGAGAGGCCCGCCATTGCGCGATAAAACGTGGCAACGTTGTATGATGTTGAGGTTATATGTACGCATAAATGCGTATGTTTTTTCTAGAATATTTGATGAATTTTAAGCACCCAATTTATAATTATACTCTATTTTAATCAATTTATAGAATATTTTTCATTTCGGTCCACAACCTTTTCAACAAATCGCCATTTTTTCAGACACAGTTGCCACGTTTTCAACAAATTTGAATGAACAGCTCTGATTGGTTGCTGAAATACTTTCCTACTTGACTGTAAAACAGTCATACAAAAACTTATTATTCATAAAAATATTCAATATTACTAATAACTGAAATTTTTCATCTGTTGAAATTTAATTTTTTACTATACCAAAAATATTTTGCAGATAACGAGTCGTTAAATTATCAAAAAACAATTTTTTCTACAAATCTTCTCCAACTAATCCAGTTTAGGAAGAATAAGACATTTCTCGACCCAGCCCAATTAAAAAAAAACTTCTACATCAGGTAAATTTATTTCGTTTGATATATTTTAAATTTATAACACCTCGAATAATTTTATCTCTCATTTCTCCCGCAGAATCCCCGCATCATGGCGATATAGTCAATCGAGAATGAGAGGAAGAGAAGCGAGCGTGAAAACCGCAACTGGAGACATTCGGCGAGTGTTGATATGCTGAACCCGGCGCAGGACTGTTGATGCACAAAAGCCACGAGAGGATCTCATCACTAGAGTTTTTGGCGCTTAGTGATCCTGAGCGAGAGGATGCGACAGCGGGGAGTAAGCTGAAAATATTACCAGTGGAGAGCGCGATGTTTTCAACCAATATTTCTACTTGTGGTTGCATGATGGCCAGAGTGCGGGCCGGGTCGGGGGCGGCACGGCGTATATACGAGAAAGAGGCGAGTTAATGCCATAAATACATCAGCGTTATGGATGCCAGCAATTATACGAGGCGGACGAGCAGGGGAATACATGTGTACGTATATAAACACACGATATGATTTCTCTCAGTCCGGTTCTCAATGTCTAATTATTCGCATTCGTCTCCATCGGGATTTGTAGGTATCTACCGCGACTGTCGGCCAGATGGACTGGAAATATACTCGCATCGAGTAGCCACGCCATCAGACGACGAGTGAATACCTATTAGTCTCATCACTGCCAGGTTAAACGACGTGGCTTGAGAGCGCTTAGTCCGCGCAGGACGACATAAAGTTGCGTGCACGAAAATTAATGCTAGTCAGAATTTATTATTGCCCGGTCCGAGTCGTAATTCAAACACTTGGCGTTATCTCCATCAGCTCCGAGACAACCTCACAGCCACTCTTATATACTATTACCTATATATGCCTATACTGCTATCAGCTATTTCTTTTTTTACCTGATGAACTATCGAAGACAGCTGTTTTGCTCAGTATCAATATTCACACACTTTATCAAAGTTTTTTGCTATTGATACATTTTTTGTTGGTTATTTTTTGTACGGTTGTTTTTGCATTTGCGTCATTTTGATCTGATTATTTTGTCATGTAATAAACTTGGTGTAAATAAGAAAAAAAATAGAAAAAAATGATATTTTTTTTCTGATAATTTTTCATTATTGCAAAATATCTTGAAAATAACGTGGAATTTGACAAAATTTGATTTTACATTTTTTGTAGTTAATTAAATTTCCAAAAATTTAGTTCTTTTGATATTTTTCATTATTTTCCTTAGTTTTCGAATTATCCTTAAAACAGTAAAAAATAAACTATAAGAGATATTCAAAATTTTTTTTTTTGAAAATTTATCGAAAAACTAGTTTTAATTGATTTTTCAATAAAAATATGTATATCATCAGAATTCACAAAAAAAAAATGAATTTCTCTATGTTGAGAAAAAATTAATTTTCTCTAACGATTTTTGCGGTTTTCAGAAATTAATAACCAACCGTGGGCACAGACATTTAGTATCCGAGTGTCGAGTGACACATAAGGGTGCCCGCGCGCGGGAAAAAAAGGTCATCACCCATCCAACTTGAGCTCTACACCGAGAGATGGCGCGACGATTCGCATCGCGAGCAAGCAAACGAATTTCCGAGCGACAATTCAAACAAAACGGTAATACCTACTTATACCTATAAGTATAAAGCATCGAGAAAAAACCTTTTTATATTTGCGCCAATGTGAATTAATTTATGCGATCAAAATTTTCCATTTTTTTCCAGAGCATCTCTCTACACATCAACATCACGAGTAAAAAGGAGGTAAAAAAAATAAATAAAGCTGGTTGCGGGAGGCAAGAAGAAGGTGCGCGATGAACAGGAGTGCACGAACAATGGAGACCGGGGTTCCATATCGAAGTAACCTCGCGGGAGGAGTCGTGGCGCGCAGGAGGCATGACATTCTATAAAGGTATGTGGGGCTGAGTGAGAGGCGAAATACGAAAAGAGGTGGTTGCAAGCAGCGGTGAGACAGCAGGTGCTTTGTCACCGCGCGAATAAATCCGGCCAGTCGAGCGCTCATTCTCCTTCTCTTCCTCCTTCACCTCTGCGCGTCTACGCCCATGCTTTTGTACCAATGACGTCATTGAAATATGGTTGGGTTTTTCATGCGGGCAGGGTGGTGCTGCTGGTGGTGCAGCCAAGGAGCCCCGAGAGGGAGCACACTGGCACCCACCGCGACGACGCGGCCAGACAAGAGACTTTTTGTTTCCTAGTGACATTTATTTGGGGACGTGGGTTTGCTTTGCATAAGTCAGGTGTACCGGTGTGCCAGGGAGGCGAATCGTAATATAAATCCTGCGAGACTGCCCAGCGCCTGCGTATCTCTCTCTCCTTCACGATCTTTCTTCCTCGCTATCGCGATGCAGCGCACTATGGTCACCCTGATCTGCATATAATGGCCGCGCGTGCCCCAGTGTCCCTTACTCGTCACACCCGCGCTTATTAACTGCCCCTGCAAATTGCCCTCAACTCCCAGGCAACTCCATGCAGATCAGTATCCCCGGACGCGCGCGACGACCATCGCCGGAAAGACCGCAATCCGATAGTATCCATTGCACGAGTGGAATCGAAACACGTTTAATTAGATTGAACCCCACGACCGTGGCCTTTTCCATGACCTCCTCTGTATAGCTAAGCTTATTCGATAATTCGAGCTAAATTATTCCGACATTTTGTGTCTTTCATTCAGACTGTATAACGTCATTTTCTTTTGCTGTATACTCTCTTTTTTATTTTTATTTTCTAATATGAAAATTCGATCTGGTATTATGGGAATTTTGGAAATTTATATTTTTATGTGAGTAAATAAATTCGAAATAGGTTGTTATGTATACATTCGAGTAGCTTGAAAAATCAACTATTTTTGTTTTTCGTGTCTTATTTAAAAATATCAAGGTTTATCATGTTTTTAAAGCTCTGTTAAAAATTCAGCTCGATATATACAAGCATTTTAGAGGTCGCGCTCACGAATTTTGAAATCTCCAAAAAAGGTCAAAATGTGGATAAAAATTTTTTACATGTATAATATAAATAATATTAAGACCTTATATTTTTCTGTGACTTGAAATACCTATATTAAAATATAAAGAAAATAAACACATGCAACGTTTTAACGCTGATAGTCACAAAAGGTGATTTAAAAAAAAGTTTCCAATCACATTTTGACCATTTTTACAGATTTCAAAATTCGTGAGCGACCTTCAAAAATGCTTGAATCGGTCTAAATTTTTTTTAGGGCTTTTAAAGCATGACGAAATTATTTTTTGGGCCATATAGTTAGCGTAGTTCGTTTTAAACACGTATAGTAAGTCGAACTTTCCACGCTGGTATGGTATAAAAAGAAGTATGTGTACTTCGGGAGAAGAGGAGACGGTCCCAATCCGCTTTTTTGTCAAAATTACATGCGGGTTGGAATGGTCTACTTTTCTCCCTAGGTACGCAATCTACTATTTTTATTGGACGTATAACTTAAATATGCTTTTTCATCATACATCCATGAAAAGTCTGCTTTTTTAAGTCTGTTTAGGGGCTAAAAGTGAAGAATTCTATCCCGGCTGAGAAAACAAATGCGCTTTTGTTTTCCCATTTAAATCAATGTGATGTTGCTGTCAACCGGAATAGAATTCATCACTTTTAGCCCTTAAACAGACAGAAAAAAATGTTTCCATGAACTTATGATGAAATTAGTACATTGTTCACCGAGGGAGCAAAAGAGGTCAAAATAACCTCTTTTGCATCCCGAGGTAAACATACTATTTTTTGGCACACCTGCTCGTAAAGCGTCTCATTTTGGTCGCCTTTGTAGGGCGTAAAGTGGCTCATTTTGTCACCAGCATTTCAGCCTTGACCTCGGGGCGTGAAGTGAAATTTAGGCCCTAGGGCGTAAAATTGGATTTCACGCCCGCTGAGGCCAAACTAGAATGCCAGTGACAAATAGATAAGCCACATCACGCCTGGCAAAGACTATCAAAATGGGCCACTTTCCTCGCAGATGTGCCAAAAAATATCGTTTGTCGACCGAGGGCCGGAAGGAGGCTACCTAACGAGTGTGAAGTTGCTGCACGAGCCGAAGGCGACGAAATAACCTCCTTCACGCCCTTGGTACAAAATATACTATTTCGTCGTAGCGGGCGAAAATAGGGTTTTAGCACTTTTGCTCCCGGAAAAGCGGGAGCAAAAACCCCATATACTCCCGCTATGACGAAATGGTAAATTGTTCACCGAGGGAGCAAAAGAGGTCAAAATAACCTCTTTTGCATCCCGAGGTAAACATACTATTTTTCGTCGTAGCGGGCGAAAATAAGGTTTTTGCTCCCGCTATGACGAAAAAGTGTATGTGCACCAAGGGAGGAAAGTATACTATTCCAACCCGCGTGGAGGATTGTGACCCGAGCCGGAGTCGGGGGTTACAACCACGCGGGTTGGAATAGTATACTTTCCTCCCTAGGTGCACAATATACTATTTGTTTTTAGAACATTGCGGAGTATTGTGCGGCTTTTGTTTGGTGCGTCGAAGAGTTGACGAGAGGTTACGAATAAAGTTCACCAACACTGGCATACGCAAGTTTGAGATTTTATCGCCGGAGCTGGCGACGAGTTTACGCAGAACGAGCAACAAGAGTGGCGGAGACCTCGCTCTCTGATGCCGAGAGAGTAGCGTCGTCGTCGCCCACGGTATCGCACTCGGAATCGTCCACTGAATTCGCATACATTATCGACGGCGCAGCTTCAATCAGACCAAAATACTCGATGTAAATATGCCAGGATTTATCTTAGTGGTGTATGCAAATTTCCGGTCAACTTGAAATTTGAAGTACATCAGGAAAAAAAAGTGTTGGTGTTCTTTTGGATGACAGGTATATAAACGCCGTAGGAGAGACGTGATACACGCAAGCATCGCCACTAAATCACTCTGGCTTTGAAGGCGAATAGCGAGAGGAATAAAAATAGAGAACAAAACAGAAACGATGGATTTATAAGGGGATGCGGGAGGCCTGGCATTTTGGGGCATTCCTCTCGTTTGCCAAGGAAATAAGACGCGCGCTCCTTCACCACGCAGAATGCCCTATGCTATATCATCAATCAATCTTTTAGAGCTTGTGTGTGGATTTTTTTTAGACTGTCAACAAGAAAAATCCTCTTTATTTTGACCACTACAAGTTTATTCGCTGGATGCGCCTGCAAGGAATCCGAATGCCTGTGCGTTCGTCTGTGTTCTTTATCACCCGTGCGGAATCCTTGATAACGTTTGATTTGTTTTAATGCTCGCAAATACGCTCATTCGACGCAATATTCACGTTTTCGACCTGTACCGTGACGGCATGTGAATATTACGAATAATTATTTTGTCATGATGATATGAGCTTAGAAAATAAAAATCTTGATTATATGTGATGAGGAATTCTTTATCCTCAGGAATTCTAATTTATTAAGATTTAATTATTAATTTACATGGTTTATGGAATTCTAGAAATAGTTTAGTTTATTTTATATAACTGAATTATTTCACTGTTTTAAGTGGTGTCAAAAATGGAGGATTTTTTTTTATTTCTGAAATTAAATCACTAATTTTATGACTATTGGTATAAACAGACTAAAATATATATATAGGTATATTTACAGTATTTTTTTAAAAATCATGAAATACGTGAAGATAGAATTTTTTTGTGATTTTAGAGCTTATATATAAGTAAATTGTCGAAAAAAGTGAAAAAAATCTGTGAAAATAATCCAAGACGGGCCCTCGGGAGTGAAAAGGGGTGCTGGGCGGGGTGAGAATCTCGACGAAACGGGCGAAAAAGAGTAGAAAGTGGTCGAAAACCGGTGAAAAGTAGTAAAAAATGAAGAAAAATCGCGAAATTCGAAAAATACTTTATAAAGTAACTTTGAGAAAAATATCATCGCGGGACAAAACATAATTTATAATTGTTTTGCGTGAATTTGGAGTTTGAAGGTGCGCGATGGTCTTTAAAACGATGCGAAGGGGGTAGCTGATTTTTTTACATTAATGAAAAATGAAAATTTTTATTACGTACATGATAACACAAATGATATGAATTCAATTTCATCATCTACAAATGTCAAAATATTCAAATTTTCAATATGTATACATAATGAAATTTAATTCTCATTATTTGTATACATAATGAAAATTCCGAATTTTTCACGTTTTGCATAATAAAAATTGAATTCCCACATGTTTTGTAGATAAAAAACATAACGGTGATGGCGCGACCGTGAAATGGCGGATGACGAGGCTCAAAATGTCGTCGACTTGGATCCAGCGGATAATTCGCTCACAGCGCATCAACGACTGCCAGGCAGAGTCAAAGACAAGAGTTGTCCGTGTGCTCGTATGGTCAGAATGGCACGGACAGGGGAGGGTGTAAGGGGCCGCGAAGGTGCTGTAGTTAAGTGTATTTATATATTTGCATTCCGGCCAAGTGCAGTGCCGACAAGACAGGAGGCATCGAATGTTTAATTCACGATACGCGCGGGCAGAGAGTGTGCGGTGGCGCACACAAGCGTCGCGAGAAAGTGATAGTTGGTGCGAGTAGTAGGGTAGCAATTGATGGGGCAGGGTGGCGCGTTTGTTGAGCTAATTACTGTAAGGCGAGGCGCTTACGCATGCCGCTACATACAAACGGCATTAAAGGTGGTGGTCATCAATCGCGCGCAAATGCGCGACAACGTGGAGCGCTGTCAAAAACCAAAACAATATAGTCTCTTGAAATGTCACTATTTTTGCAGTTTAAAATCACTATTTGAATCAGTAAACCTGGATTAACTGCTTGTGAAATAGTGAAATTCATTGTTTTACAGGAGGAGTATTTTTACAGGAAAAATTAGGATTTTAGAATGTTTCAAATTTCAAGTTGAAATATCTCGGAAAATTTTTTTATTCCAATTTCAAGAATCTATAGACATAAAAGTTGATGATGCCTTTTTGATTGGGCTGAGAATTATTGAATTCGGTGCTGTAATGAGGAAAAAAAATCCTTAGCAACAAATGTTTCCCCGATTTTTTGGTACAAATCAAAATTTTATCTCTTTTAGGCAAAATGTGAGATTTTGCTGATTGGTTGCTGAATTCTAGGCAATGATTTGATTTAAATCAAAATTTTATCTCTTTTAGGCAAAATGTGAGATTTTGCTGATTGGTTGCTGAATTCTAGGCAATGATTTGATTGGCTGTTTGAAATTTTCTCACGCTGTGATTAGTTGATTGCAAAAAAACAGCTGCAGTACGTTTGTATGTACTAAAGTGAAATGCAGTGCGTGTATATGTACTACATGGTATTGTGGGTATTTCGGACTAGAATTTTAGGTTGTGGATAGTTCTAAGAGGAATGAGGTTGTGTTTAGGACCCTGGGTGATGGAATAAAATGATTGCTGCTGAGGATGAGGTTTAGGTCGTTTTTTTACAAAGAATCTATCCAGAGATTTTTTATTTTTTTCTGTTTACTTTTACAAAAATATGTGAAATTGCTCAAAAATACAACTTCGCTGTAAAAAATAGACGCCAAGTTCATGCGCTTCTGCAAAAATATGTGAAATCGCTACCGATAGTACAGGCCAAATTTGGCAATAATTAATTTAATCAATTAATAATAGTGTAATTGTAAAAATAATATATTTTTCGAGTTTCGAACCGGCTTGGCGCGCCTCAATTCATTTCTAAAATTCAACAAACAGGCAACAATTATTATACCTTATTATTAATTGATGAAATTAATTATATTATTACCAAACTTGATCTTTACTACGCCTATTTTTTACATCACAGCTGTATTTTTCAGGCATATAATTTATAATCGCCAGCGATAGATGACTTCCCGAGTAAAAATAATTTTTTCTGGGGTCGTCCAAATCGCGTCCAAATGCCGTCCGAAACGTTCACCAAATGTAAATTCAACAAACAGGCAACAATTATTATACCTTATTATTAATTGATGAAATTAATTATATTACCAAACTTGATTTTTACTACGCCTATATTTTTTACATCACAGCTGTATTTTTGAAGTATATAATTTATAATCGCCAGCGATAGATGACTTTTGGACGTTTCGAGCGGTATAAATGAAAAATGCTGCTGAGGATGAGGTTTAGGTCGTTTTTTTACAAAGAATCTATCCAGAGATTTTTTATTTTTTTCTGTTTACTTTTACAAAAATATGTGAAATCGCTCAAAAATACGACTTCGCTGTAAAAAATAGACGCCAAGTTCATGAGCCTTGAAGGTCCTAAACAGCATCATCTTGACATCCCGATTTCGGACGTGAAAAGTCTAAGTCACGTCCGCTTTCAGACCAAGTAGTTTTAAAAAAACTCATTGTCTGCCTTTTTAAGATTTTTCTCCGTAGCTAACGAATAGATCTCACAGAATTAGAGACCTCCGTATCTCTTATCAAGAGAATGGTCAATCTTGAGATCCTTCACAGTCCGGAAAAAAACCTGCCCTAACCGAGGCGCGATCCCACGTTCCACCGAGTCGCAGCCGCATGGTCTTGACCACTGTGCTACGAGCCTTATAAAATTTCTCTATCTCAGAAAAATATTCTAAGTCCAAAAAATTGTTGGACATAGATATTCGACGAGGAATATGATTAACAGACGTCCAAAAAGCTGATGG